>DWNR01000398.1:0-20317 GCA_018250455.1 Polygonus leo | reverse complement strand
AGGACCACGTTTCGGCGCCATAAGTCATCACTGGCAACACACATTGCTCGAACAATTTCGACTTCAGGCACTGAGGAGTTAAATATTATTTGTCAATAAACGCAACTAGAAAGAAACAAAAACAAAACAGATTGAGACACGCTTAATTTCAATTAATATAAATAATAAAATTATTGATGTATATTTTATCATCTTCTTGAAAAAATAATCCTATTAAGAAAATAAAGCCAGCAGATTATCATAAAATGTTTGCAACATGGTTGGTTAGCCTCATTCTTCTCCTACGTGTAAATATAAGACACCCAAATAATTTTTCTAGGGCTCCAAACTTTGCGGACATAGCACACAAAACTGTTGCAATTTAATCATTAGAAATAGCAACACATCTGTAATATATCTTATAAAGATTACTGATAACTATAGATCAACAACGAGGAGTCATCGAAATGTCGACATTGATAGAGAGATACCCTTCAAAAACAAAGGGACGTGTAAATCTTCCATGATTCGTGTAAACCTTCCATGGTGACCGTCACGAGTCCATAACTAGTAACAAGCCTAAAAGTTATTTCTTGAAGCTGGTCACAAATGGTATGGTGACCACCCGCGTGGCGCAGCGGTCACCATACCGGTCTGCTGCGCAAAGGATCCGAATTCGATTCCCAGCCATACGGAAATTTGAATGGTGAATGTATGATTTCTGGGTCTGAGTGTTTGTGTCTGCGTCTTGTGTGTGTCCATGTCACCCAGTGAATCCTAGTGAGGGGCTATGAGTGTATATGGTGTTAATATTATCATTATCATCATCGCAACCCATTGTCCCACTGCTGGGCACGGGTCTCAGGAACGGGATTTTAGGGTCTTATTTTTGGTATACTTTGAATGGGATATTAGGGCCAAGTGTAAAAATTAATGGCGAGTATGGGCGAATTAGTATACAGTATACACCCTTAAGATTTTTTTTTACGATTTTTTTCTTAGTCACTATTTTTTTTAACCTTTAGAAGTTTATTTACTAGTTTGGAGTTGAACTAGTTACGAGTTTTTTAAACTATTATTTATTTAGGCAAGTTATAACTACTGTGCGTAATATCATTACCAAACAACTCTCAAATACCCCAGTCGCGATATGCACGAGCCCTTAGCGACGTAGACCTGCGCGCAGATAACTCTTAATTTGCATATTAACGAGAAACTTTGCATGGGGAATAGCGAAAAATTGGTGAGTCCGTGCGAACCGCCAGGTGGCGTCGCCGGCTAATCTAGTCTGTGAGCTCAATTGGTGTCCATTGCCGCAGATTGCATAGATGACCAATTATATGACAATGGAGTCAATCTGAGACGTGGCTAACGATATAATGCTGCTACTGTTATTTTGTAACAAGCCTGGTGTGCTTCTATTGTAGCTTACTCTGGCTCTACTGCGTCGTACGTGAAAAACGACCGAGCAATAAAAACGTTTAGATAATACCTCTCTACTTATTGTATACTGTATTTAAAAAAACCTGTTTTTATTAGAGTGACGCGATTATCCTAATAAATCCCATTTGGCTAGCCCGATGGACTACAGCCTAAATCCTTTCGTTATGAAAAAGACCTATGACCAGCAGTCGGGCAACAATATATTTGTGATTTGATATAAAAACAAAAATTTTGCTAATGGTGAACTCTACTTTTTTTATTCTAAACTAGCTGTGCCCGCGGCTCCACCCGCGTGGAATTCGGTCCGCGTTCCTATTATATTATATAATTCTGAAATAAAAGTAGTCCAAATCACTCCTTATTTCATGAGCTATCTGCCAGTGAAAGTCCCTTCAAAATCGGTCTAGCCGTACCAGAGATTAGCCGGAAGAAACAGACAGACAGACAGACAGACAAAAATGGTACAAATGTTATTTTGGTACCTGTACCATGTATACATACATAGGCATTTAGTAAAAAGCAGTAATTTTTATATTACAAACAGACACTCCAATTTTATTTGGATGTATAGATTTATATAAATCCCCTCCTTGTCTGTGATATCCGAAATAGGGTTATAAATTTCCTTTAATGCACACTTCATAGAATAGTAGAATAAGTTCATTTCAGGTAAATTTACTCAACAATAATATGACATATAATGTAACGAGGATAATTAATCGACTTATTTCTGATTTAATCATTGTAAAAATATTTAATTACATTGAGCAATTATAATTGGGTTTTTACCTTTACATAAAAGTGGCAAACTTGCGTGCCGTTCAAAATTCAGAATTAAAGCCAGGTGGTAGAATACAGGTAGTTCGACCGAGGACCACCGCCACCCTCATAATACTCCGTGAAGCAATTAATTGTGTTTCGGTTTGGAGAGGCGTGGTTGCCTATACTTCCAAACCGAAACACAATTAAGTTCTTCACTGTGGATTACGAGGTAGACATATATCATCACGCTAAGACCAATAAAAGCGGAGCACCAATGAAGAATGTTTCAAAATCGGAGATTTTTTTCCTATTGAGAGTTTCCGAGTATATAAATAACAAATACACCATACTGGGTAAAATCCAGGTTAATCATAAATAAACAATTACTCATTTACTTTCAATGTAAATCCCTTTAAAATCCCAAATGATATTCCTTTCACCTTTGCCGCAAATAATTTGCAGCTAAAATAACTATGTCCCTATTTTAAATTTGTTATGAGTTATTAGATATAAAATACAAATTGATTAGATTTGGTTCAATTTGGTTACATTAGCTTAGGTTATATTGTTTATGTACTTGCATAATAATGTTTATAACAAAACGACCAATTGTTGCATATATTTGTATACTATGCCTTAAAAATATGAAAAAAATGTATGCCGATGTTTTATTCAGATGTATAATCTGTATTATTGTAAAGTTTCATTAATTTCATTCAGTAGTTTTTTACGTGAAAGAGTAACAAACAACCATACTTACAAACTTTCGCATTTATAATATTAGTAGGATGTTTGTTTGTATTTGTATGTATTTTATGGAGTTTTTTGTATTTAGATAGTATTTGATTGATCTAGACAGGTAAGTGTCATCTCATCATCACCGTGAAAATTCATCCATACCCATATATAAATATATCCCTATTTTCCTTGGTCATGGCATCACGCTTGAACGGCTGGACGAATTTCGCTAATTCTTTTTTGTTATGTTTGTTATTGCCAGAACATGGATCTTATTAAAGAAAATCTTTAAAGAGTTGCGTTAAAAATAAGAAAATTCAAGACAACTTAACGATCATATTAACTTTTCTATTGTATCATAGCAACATAACTTTTTTACTAACAATAATGTATTTATATTTTACGTAGTGTCATCTGTTATTGAGTAAAAAGCGCTGGTATTGTATCAATGTATACAATGTAAGTTGTTCAACAACAGATGGCGCTGCTAAATTAAAAACATCCGAACGATCCTCGGTCACCAAGTTAGTTCTTAAATGTTAGGGTAAGTTCTTTTATTGCGTAAAGTTAGCAAACGCGCATGCGGTCCACCTGATGGTAAGTAGCCACTGCCGCCCATGGACATTAGTAGTCTTCCCAAGTACGATTGACCCAAGGCTTACCACAAACCCTTGAGGACTAAGATGTTCGCCTCGTTTGTAAGTATAGCCGGGGACCACGCCTAACCAAACCGAAACATAATAAATTGCTTCACGGAAGATTATGAAGGTGGCGGTGGTACCTACCTTTTTGAACTACACGAGTTCTACAACCTGGCAAAGTTATCGTAAGTTCATTTAAATCGTTAATACGGGTATCAAGCATTAAAATTAGTAGCGAATCATTTTGAAAAGCAAGCACTTTATCAAGAAACTCCGACCTTTTGGCTTAAGTTATCTTCGAATAAAAATAAATAGCAAGTAATTGGATGTACTTCACTATGGCAATGACACTAGTTAGACGTAGCAAGAGTTTTAAATGAATTACTAAAATGATATTCATAGAAGTTTTAATTACACTGTCTTTATTTACATGTGGATGGATAACAGGTAATTGTATCAAATATTTTTATTTGTGTGTTGTGGTAAAATCTTAAATATTCCAAGTATATTAGAATACCTTTTACCTCCATTCGATGATAAGATTATATAAGATATAAGTTAACATAGCGACCACTGGTTTGTATCTGTCAATTTTGTTAAATAGATAAATGTTTTAAGTAGGTTTTTCCTATGATAGGTTATTCCTAAAAAAACGACAAATACATTGCTCAACCTCAGGTAATATCCATGGGTGGCAGTGACATCAGTAATCATCCCCTAGTACGATTGAATCATACCTGAATTTTATCACAGATGCGTTGCTACCCACCTCTCCAAATCGAAACACAAGAATCGTTTCACAAAGAATTATGAGGGTAGCGGTGGTACCTAAACTAAACGAGTTCTACCACCTTGTAGAAAATGACAGTTCATCCATCGACCATCTGAACTGGAGACCTAAACAAAACTAAATTCTGAATAAAAATCCAGAAAGGACATTCCTGATCATAGTAGCATGATGTCTAGCAGGAGGTTACCATTAATAATGAAACAATATTTTGTTACTTTTATTGCAATTAATTGACGAAAACGATTAAGTAAAAAAAAAACATTAATAAGATAGTTTCAGAAAATGTCGAGATAAAGAACCGATCGCCGACGGAAAAATTAATAGCAGTTGACAACAAAACACCTGAAAATGTTATTGTAAGTCACGTCATTATTTACATAAACAAAATTGAATGGAAAGGTAATTTGTATACTTATTTGGTAACTTATATGGAAAAAATGAGTATACGATCCACCTGATGATAAGGGGCCATTGCACATACTTCAGTTAGTAATTAATTATTGAAGTATACAGTTATATTGAAATGACATTATTTCTTGCACAAAGTAAGTTTAATTAACCTTAGCGGTATTGCAATATTATTTAATGCAGAGCAGTATATGAACCAACCTTTTATTCTAATAAATCTGTTTATCCTTCTAAAACGGTATCTAAAATCTAAAATTTTATTATTTCTAATGAAATGTATTTCTGTTACCAGTATAACTTAGATGATGTTCACGTACCACATTATGGTGACGACCCATGTGTGCGGTATACACCGAAGATGCCAGACTTTCGAGCACCGGGGCGTCGGATAAGCGAAATAAGTGAGTTCATTTATTTAGCAGTAGCTTCTGTCCGCGGTTTCAAATGCCTGACACAATTGTCATCTATTTCAAATTCACAATTTTTGTTCCTTGGAACATACCTATTTTTTTTTCGGGTAAAAGATACTCCCTTCTGTGCCGGTGACAATGCTTGTATAAAATTTAATGATTGAAGTATTTATGGTATGAAATATAACAAACTTCCATTATTTGCCGCGTTAATTATTAAGGTAATTATTTGCCTCGAGGAACTCCTGTAGTTCGACCTTCTTTTTCAATTTTGGAGGTAGCAAAATACAGATCTTTTGCCAAACAGGTTCAAGTTCAGGTTCAATCGCAGCAGTGACCACTTACATCAAGTGGACTGCAGAGTCGATTGCAAACTGGATGCAATATAAAAAAAAAACAGTCCTCGGCTTCGTCCACGTAAAAGCTATATTAAGTGGAACATCAAAAAATTATTTCGTAGTGCTTACTTATGTTATTCTATTAACCTATAATAAGTTTCACTCAAAATATCATCCCAATTTTACCCCTTTACGGAAAGAATTTCCAAAGATCCTTTCCTAATTCTGACTTGTGTTTTAAGTAGTAGTAGTTATACCTAATTTAATCAATAACATATAAATATTTATAACATATTTTAGAGTGCTTCGAACACGTCTGGAATATGAAATTTCAACAAATAGACGAAGATCGATACGTCGCATGTGAGTAACTATGTAATATTTTTAAGAGATTTTTTTTTATTTATGTTACTGTGAAAGCCCATAATTGGTAAATCTTAGGATTTACTGGTAAATCTTAGTATTTAGCAATGATTTAATAAAGGTAAGGATTTTTTTAAATCAGTTCATTTTTCGGAGTCGGATCATTTACCATTACAGTGTGGGGAATTCTAAGATTTACCAATGACAAATGGTTGTATGGTTGATAATTATGTTAGTTTCAGAAATAAAAATGAATATTTCTTTATCATTTATTACAACAATGCAGGTACTTAGTTTATAGTTTTGTATACGTGGTTAGGTTGGGTTAGGTTAATGTTTGCACATGGCTAGTTTTCAACATTTACCGTGCTTCTATGGTAAAACCTAAGATTTATTGAATGTACGATTGTAAAAGTTCGAAATGATCGATGGTCATAGAACAGTGGGAGCTTTTACCATCATTTATTGGTAAATCTTTGGTTTTACCTGTAAATATATAGGATTACTGTAGTTTGGGTCAATAGTATTTTACTAACACAACCTAACCTAACAAAAATACTACCATAAAAATAGTTCCTATCATTAACTTTGATCAAGATGCTAGCAGATTTCCTCTTTTTGTGGCAATACGTTGCGAGAAATACACACCAGCTCTCGGCCCGGAGACCTCGACCAGGGTAAAAACATGGATATAAAATTAGAATTAATTTAAAGGAAGGGTCGGGGATCAGCTGGGGGCGGCTCATTGCCGGTGCTAGGCGTCCACACATTGTGAAACGCATCATTGAGCCGTCCTGCCTGCCTTCCAAACGAAGCGAAGGCGGTGGCCTAGGCCTAGACTAGGGTGGGCCAGAAATCAGCGGGAGGTGGTCGATCTAGGCGCGGAGCCAACTTGCCTACTTCCCTGGTGGGACTAGAGAGTGGTGATCGACATGGGCCGTCGGTTGCGTACGAGAGCGATCCCGCGTCTCCGCCAAGTGATGGAGTATGAGGAGGAAGAACGCCGTTTTTATTAAAAAGTTTCCCTACCCTCGTAATCTTGTGTAAAGCTATATTTATTCTACGGTAGAAAGGCGTTATTAGTGGCTTTAGTGTTAGATACGAGACAAACATCTTACTCCGTAGGATAACAACTCATAGGATCACGTTTTTGTACTAGGTACAATACAATCGTGTTGTGTTAATTACAAATGTCTATAGGTGTCAAGGACCAGTAACAAATATTTGGTCTGCAGACTCGTTTGCTACCTTTACCCTGTTACAGAAGAAGGTGTTTTGTTTTTAATATAAATTTCATCTATTATGAAAAAAATAATATATGACATTTATATAATTTAAAAATCTTTCGAGTTCGTTGCAGGTTTACAAAAACTTAGACGAAGAAAACTTATTGCAGGAGGATCAGATGCAGCAGCAGGAGAGTACGCACATATGGTAGCTTTATAACCCTTGTTTTCGCCTTAAATAATTGAAAATTTGGTACATGAAATGTAGACAAATATATTATTCGTAGATATGGATTCGTTTTGAATCCATCCTACGAATCCATAGTTCATTCGTCTGTCTCAGAGCTGTGAGCATGTCTTAAACTGTCCTTACAAACACTAGTTAAACTTGTTGACATTTTATAGGCATTTTTGAGGGTGTATATTACCTACATATAATGGTGGGTTTGACAAAAATAAAATAAAAAAACATTACAATGCTACCTACAGCGTAAAGATCGAAAAGAATATTTGGGCCATGAACCCTCACAGTCATCAGTAGTCACGCCCAGTAAATACTGGCAAAGTTTCATCATAATCTGTTCAATGCGTTCCGAAACGCATTGAGGGCAAACGGGATGAGGATAATTTATAAATTTAATAAATAAAAAGAAACTTTAACAAAATTGTTTAATTTCAGGCAGCAATAGGATGGATGGGAATTGAAGATAAATGGATTTTCAAGTGTGGGGCTTCCATAATTAGTAAAAAATTTTTGCTTACGGCTGCTCACTGTTCAAAAACAAGTACGAGGGACCCAACAGTGACTGATCCAATACCAAAAATCGTGAGATTAGGAGGTCATAGTATTACTGATTATGTGAGTTAAAAACTAGTTAGATTTCTTGGTTTGATGCAAATATCTGTCTAAAATATTTTGAAGCTTGCTTGCACAGAATGACAAAGGATGCCAATAGAAACCTTTTATTGTAACAACTGTTAAAGAAACCATACGTAAACTTAAGTTTATGTTTGGTTTCTTACACACACATCTTCACGCCAAATCTCTAAGGGGTAGGCAGAGAGTATCCACTTTCACAACTCTCCTCATACACGCCGATTTCGGATAATCTAGACACCTGCTTCAGACAGCACACGATCAATTTGATCATGAAACGTCAGTTCGGGTCTCCCTCGGTATCTTACCTAATAGTTATAAATATTCACAGAACAATAACAAAAGATCCTGCAGCCCAACCTAATATTAAGTTATCGCTGCTGCATGAAGACATTTTAATCAACAGGTACGATTGAATCGTACCTGAGGTGAACCACAGATGCATTACTGCTTCTGAGTAGTAGATGGTCATGTGTAAGTAACAAGCTACCAAGCCCTGTCTGTCCTGTCAATCGGTTTGCCCTGTATATATTTTTTATCTTGATCATTGAACAAGCAATCTGTGATCAGCGAAACTCATATAACATTATTAGTAGTTATCCCCAAGCACGATTGACCCAAGGTTAACCACAAATGCGTTACTACCCATGAGGACTAAGATATTCGCCTCGTTTGTAGGTATAGCCGGCAACCACCCTCTCCAAACCGAAACACGATAAATTGCTTCACGGAGGATTATGAGGTTGGCGGTGGTACCTCCCCGGTTGAACTATGAATATAATTGTAATATTGTTTACTTACAGGACCAAGATGACATCCCAGCTACCGATGTTCATATTAAGAGATTTATTTCTCATCCTAAATATCAAGCACCTAGCAAATATTATGATATCGCTCTCATAGAGGTTATGAGACAGATTCAATTTCAATGGATGATACATCCAGCCTGCTTGCAGAGCAACTTGATGACAGATACAAATGTACCAGCTACGGTCACTGGATGGGGAGTTGTCGACTTAGGTAATCATCAATTTGTAACCATAGACTTAGACGAAGACGACCATGATGAGAAAGGTGATGAAGAATCAGTAATAGTTTTTTAAATCGTCTTAGGGTAGCAAACGAGCATGCAGTCCACCAGATGATAAGTGGTCATTGCCGCACACACACACACACATACACACATCTTCACGCCAAATCCCTAACGGGGCAGGCAGAGTGTCGAGTGCCATACGGCACGATTCTAGCATACTTGCCTAGCTTCTTCCACTTTCATAACTCTCCTCATACAAACACGCCGATTAGTGATCATCCCCGAGTACGAATAAATGCGACCGACGACGATGACAACGACAGATGCGTTGCTACCCTTGAAGACTAAGATGTTCGCCTCGCGTTCAAGTATAGCCGGCAACCACGCCTCTCCAAACCGAATCCAACCTATCTCAAGGGTATATAAATTCTATCAATTCGCCAGCACAGTGTACTTCCTATATTCTTTTAATTGTGAGAGGAAACCCATGCTCGGCATTAGGACTCTAAAAGGTTTTGATGATGATTCTGTTCCAAAACTTCATTCCATAACCGTTACCATTTTATGAAATTCATTATTTTTTATCATCAAGATCATTTTTGTGTTCATGATTATTACTAGTTATAACCCAACAGCTTTTGCATATACTTTTCAGCAACACTTAAAACGTCTCCAATATTGCAAAAAGCACAAATAAATTTAGTGGATTCCAACGATTGTAATACGAAACTGAGGTTTGGACGTAACAGGAACTGGAGGGACGGAGTGGTTACGCATCAGCTGTGTGCTGGTCACATGGCTGGTGGAATTGACGCTTGTATGGTAAGACACTAATAAAAAAAGTTGAGAGGTATCAAGGGACACCCGGATATAACGAAGTTCCTTTCGATTAATTAATGAAGGAATTGTAATAAAAAAAGAATATTTCTTTTAAGTTATAAAATATTTTTTTTTTATTATTAACAAATATAATGTAATAATTGGCTTGTTTTCTATGAGAGAGAGAAACAGACAGAGAGACATGCGCACGCCGCGCGGCTTACTACACTATAGTAAAAAGTGTCGTAACAACTTTTCGTCTGTTTTTTTTCGTCTAGCCTCCTTCGCAACGCGCGATAAGGAACTTCGTTCCAAAAAAAATTGTGTACAGTAATTATTAACCTAAGCATATGCTTCTCTCTTCATATGCTTCTGTGATCAAACTTAGGCATGATTTAATTGTACTTGGGGATGATTACTGATGTCCATGGGCGGCAGAGACCACTTACCATCATCAGGAGGACTGCATTCTTGTTTGCTACCTTAATGCCACAAAAAAGTATTAAGCCAGACAGCCCAGCTGATTAAAAAGGGTCGTAATTGCTTTTAGATTTGCAACGGCTGGATATCTCTCCTGCGTATTGATTGTAGCCTTTCTATCATATTTTAGTATTCTAAATAAAAATGAAATGGTACATCATTTGACTATGCCATTGCATTATCTTATTAATATTATAAACGCGAAAAATTGTCTGGATGTTTGTTACTCTATCACGTAAAAACTACTGAATGGATTTTAATGAAACTTTACAATAATATAGCTTATACATCAGACGAAAACATAGGCATACAATTTTTCATATTTTTTTAAGGCAGTACAACGTTTGCGGGGTCAGCTAGTCATTCATATTGTAATATGAAAAAATACATTGAACTAAAATTGGCTTTATTGAAATACTAGCTGCCCGGGCGGACTTCGCGCGATCAAAACCGAAAAGAACATTTTTTATTTACATACATATTACATTACATTACATACATTATCTACATTTTAATATATGCTATTTTTTAATATTGTTCTCCAATATTACTCCTGACAATAACGAACACATAAATGAAAGATTTATCCAATTTGGTGCAATTGTTTGACAGTTACGCGCGTGCAAACACTTTTATTTATTTAGATAATTGTATGTTTGCTTTCTTGCAGGGAGATTCCGGGGGACCAATTCAAGTGAACTTGAATATAACAAAAGTAACTAAAAGTTGTGCTTGGCACATACACCGGGTGTTAGGCGTAACATCGTTTGGTTATGGCTGCGCACGCGCAAACACCCCAGGAGTATACACGAGAGTCGCCAGCTTCATAGACTGGATTGAGGAAAATGTGTGGTCTGGATCCACACATTCCAATGAGAGTGAATCTATCGAATTCTATTAAACTACTTGACCCGCGCACCTTCGTTTGGGTCATATAAGAGAGAGTGGGTGAAATTTTCCCCATCTTTGCAACATTTTTCGTTGATACTCCGCTCCTTTTGGTCGTAGCATGATGTTATATATCCCTCCTCAATAAATGGACTATTCAACACAAAAAGATTTTTTTAATTCGAACTAGTGGTTCTTGAGATTAGATTGATATTATTAGTATAGACGTGATTCAATTCAATTGTGCATCACCGTCTATTGCCATTCAACGAATAAAATAAATGAATCCTTGTCGGCGTACTAATATTTATTTTTAACCGACTTAAAAAACGGGACCAGGTGATATTTAACAAAAGAAAAAGATCACAATGAAAAAGACCACATATAAAAACATGACGTGTTGAATATAAAAAATAATAATTTTTATATCAGTGCCAAATGATTATGCTTTCTTACTGCTGCTGTATATAATACATATGTACGTATGTACACATCTTCACGCCATATCCCTAACGAGGTAGGCAGAAAGTATCAAGTGCCAAACTGCACGGTTCTAGCATACTTGCCTAGCCTTGGATATCCTTCTTCCACTTTCATAACTCTCCTCATACAAACACCCCGAGTTCGGAGACTCTTTTTTTTGTTCGTATATTATTGAAAAATATTTAATTTTAAATGATTAGGTGTTTATTTGCCAGGTGGTAGAATTCATGTGGTTCAACCGGTGAAGTACCACCGTCACCCTCCGTGAATCAATTTATTGTGTTTCGGTTGGGAGAGGCGTGGTTGCCAGCTATATGTAACACGAGGCGAACATCTTATTCCTCAAGGGTAGCAACGCATTTGTAGTCAACCTCAGGTATTATTCAATCGGACTTAGGGATGACTACTAATGTTCATGGGCGACAGTGACCATTTACGATCAGGTGGACTGCATGCACGTTTGCTTTTTTCATTCTATAAAAAAATGGTATTCCACTTTAGTTTACATGCTATTTTTGATAATCCCTTCTCTGTTACTGTTTTTGGTGGATTTAACTAATTCTTTCACTTCTTACTTTATTTTCATTTGTGATACATAACAGATTATGTTAAAATAAAAACAACAACAGGTTTGTTACACATTTATTAATCATTAATATTAAAATATTATTTTATTAAATCACAAGATGTATTTTTTGGTATTCTAAAAAGGGCATTGACCACCCTAGTTGAAATTTTATTTTATTTTTAACTCTGACATGATGTCAAGTGTATGAATCACATATTTAAATGATGATTAAAGTCATTTTGTCTGTTGTAGCCTTCGCTTCTATCTATCTATGCATATAATAAAGCTAAAGAGGGCCAAAAGTCTGTACATGGAAGATATTCGAAAAAAAATTGGCTTTTTCGAATATCTTCCATGCCAGCCAATTTTTTTTAAGCCCTTAGAATCGATAACAGAACACGTTACAACAGTTTTTAGACTTTTTGTCTCTTTGTCTGTTTATCTGTTTACTTGACCGCGCATCACGTAAAAATGGCTCAACGGATTTTCATGCAAACTTGACTAATCTGTCGAGAAGACTCCCGGCCATGTTTTAGGCCATAAAAATTCAAAAGGAGGGGTAGCGGGCGGAGCCGTGGGTACGGTTAGTTTCTAATAAAGTTGACTTTTAATGCATAGGTGCAATTGGCCGATAGGGACGAATCGAAATTATATATTAATACTAGCTGACCACGTTGTTCTGCCATAAAAAATATATAAAAATGAGGGTTGATGGTAGAAGGGTGAAAATTTAGAGTTGTATGTATTTTTCACTGCAAAAATGATTGGACACATTTTTTTGGAAAAAAAAAATAGGGATAGACCGGACCACCCTTAACATTTATAAGGGTTATAAAAATCGGTCGAACCGTTTCGGAGGAGCTTCGGAGGAGCGGCAACAAACCCCGCGACACGAGAATTTTATATATTAGATGGGGTTACTGTATATATTCTGATTTATCTTAGATGCAGCAAGTCTTGAACTTAATGGTTTTTATATAATTATTTTATAATTGTTAATAATTGTTTTGATTGCCAATTTTCTACAAAACAAACAAGATATTTCATCTTCATTAAAGCACTTAGTATCTACAATTTTAGATAGATAGATAAACTCTTTATTGTTTGTACACCACAAAACATTAGTACATTGGAGTAAAAAATAAAAAGAAATAAAATAAAATTAAAAAAAAAACTTTTACTTAATGTCTCTTCTCATTGTCTTCTCTTTTATTTTTGTTTCGAAATAAATTAATTGATGTATTATTTGCCTCATTTCCCCACACAACATTTTCAATCCATCGGATGAAACTGGAAACTCTAGTATATACTCCAGGTGTGTCTTTTTTTCCACATTTGATGCCGAAAGAGGTAACTCCAACGACCGCATGGATGGAGCCATCAGTATCATTACCACGTTCTATCTTCACTTGAACGGGACCTCCTGAGTCACCCTGGAAGTGTACAGTTTTAGATTAAAATCATCATTTAGAGGAAATCACTGAACCTATATTGCCTTCACCACGGACGGAATCACCGAAGAGGCGCAGCAATTGTTAATTAGCGATTAGTCTGTTTTTTTTTTTAAATTGCATTTTGGTTGGTTAGGTGTGGTTGCCAGTAACTATATAATATAGGCGACCATAACAAAGTATCAAGTCGACCTAAAGGAGGACTTCGATTCCATCCGTGGTCCGTTCCTTACAGGTGTCCAGAGGTGATAGCGGCCACTTACCATTAGGTGGACTGCTTACCCATTTGTTACTTTTCTTTTTTTATATCTAAACCTAGCGATAAGGCAGACGAGCTACCTGATGGTAAGTAGTTACCGTCGCCTCTGGACATTTGCAGCACCATGGGGACCACCAATGCATGGCTTTGGAGGAGAGCTCTTTTCGCGCCTTTTTTTGAAAAACTCCATGTCATAGCACACTGGGAATACCTCGGGAGGAAGCTCATTCCACATCTTGCACGTACAAACCAAACTGTTGAAGACCGCCACGGGTTCAGTTGATGTGGATAAAACCTTATCCATCGGAGAGTGATGGGATGGTGGAAGGGTGACGTAGGCATCAGATCGAACAATTCACTAGAGCCACAACACAAAGGGACCTTATATTTCTTCGGAGGCCTTAACTCTCAGGTCGGTCGGTGATCATTGTCAACCTGCACAGCGCGCTTCTGTATAGAGTCAAATGGGGCAACTTTATAGTGCGACGCCTCTGCCCAAAGGTGGGAGCAGTACTCCAAGTGGAGCCTGGTTACTATATCACTACAAAAACTCATCATCATTATTATCATCGCCGTCATTTAAAAAGTATTCTGTAAAGAATAATTAATCTGGCAGAATGTAAAGAATTATTGGAAAAGATGCCCATGCGCACCACTCATGACGCTACGAATCCATTCAAAAACACAAAAAACAGTTTAGTACAGAAAGCTGAAAACTCACTTGACATGTATCAACGCCTCCTTGCAAGTTACCAGCGCAGAGCTGATGGTAAACGAAACCTTGCCAATGTCTGCTACGCTTATTGCTCAATAGTTCATCACATTGCTTAGAATCCAAGATATTTACATACGCCACTTGCAGTGCTTCTGGTAAATGACCTAAAATAGTATTCATAAAGTTTGACTAAGGAATTGTTGCCGTCACTCTCATAATCCAGGATAGCAACGCGTCTGTGGTCGATTCAGTCGTATTTGGGTTGATTACAAATGTTCATTGTCCGTGGTGATATCTTACTCAAAATAATTAAAAAAAGAGAAAATATAATAACAAAAACAAATATATTCTAAGACTAGCAAATAAAAAAGGATAATGTCAAAGGATAAGATGTTCAACTTTACACAAAAACCAAAATTACGAGTTTTTGACACAGTACAATGAAGAAGTATTAAGAAAAGTTAATCACGATGTTTTTTCAGCTTTATAATTTGAGAAGTTACTTTAGTTACTTACCATTTTCAGTGTATCCCCAACCAGTTAAAGCGACTTGGGAGCCTAGGGGCCTCGTGTTATGTCTTGGCCATAGGCACGCTGGAAGTATGTTCAAGTCAAACTTGACCTTAGTCTCCAGTTCCATTAAAGCTATATCAAAATATCTCTTCGGTGGTGCATATCTTGGATGAACTGTTATCTTCAAAATATTCACATCGATTGGATCGCCGTTAACATTAAACTGTAAAAGAAAATTTTACAGTACAATGTTAAAAAAGTTTTTAACGTTATTTTGTTAGTTTGGTATGTATGTTACATACATCTTTGTATTTCTGTAACGGAATCTTTGAACTTGATTTTGACAGACTTTGAAATGTCGGATCAATTTGAACTTTGTATACTTATTGAGGACCGATGACAATGCAATAATTTTAATAGCTTATCCTTCTCCTTGTCAGGATTTTCAGGACTAGCGATTTGTTTTTTTTACTCGATGGGTATCGATAGTGTATTTGCGTAAGGTACTAAAGGACGACCGAAAGCATGCGCAGAAGTTTACGTCGAATAAGTTACCGATCTTGATAAACTTTTTTCTAAATAAAAAATTCAACTAAAAATACGAAATAAATAATAGTTAAAAACAGGCTTTTGTGAAAAAAGGGTGTTTTTAGTTGTTTCAAACTATTATGTATTTTTTATTTGCTGAACACTTTATAACTTAATATTATTTGCTTAATTTACCAAGTAATCAGATTTGAATACGGTTCACCAGAAGCGGTGAATCACCATAAAATATATTTTTACGGCGTAGCAGTTATTTACTATCAATTTTGGGTTTAAATCCAAAAGGCGTGCGCCTGTCACATTTATACCACCATCACCCTCATAATACTCTGTGTTGCAACCTGGTAACTTGGCAACCGGTATTGGAGAGGTGCAGTTGCCGGCTATACTTACACAAGAGGCGAATATCTTAGTCCTTAGGAGTATTAACGCATCGTCCATTGGCGGTGACCACTTACCATCAAGTGGACTGCATACTCGTTTGAAAAAAAAAATATAAAAAAAAAAAGGCTTACAGCATCGTCTTGAATATTCTCAACTCCAAAACTAATGATTTTTGGGACGGGGTCAGCTATATCATTAGCTAGCCTCAAAGACAGATAGGTGCAGTGACCCGCGGTCAAAACAAATTTGTCACTTATCAATGTACTCCCGCACTTGAAACTCCAGGGTTTTTCAGGGTTCTTTGACTTCCAACCAACTGCTCCCTGGAAATTATATAAAGCCTATTGATAAGCTGATATACTAATTGGATTAGTGGTCGCTAATAACGTTTGTAAAAGAATTAAATTTATTTAGCAAATTAAATGAATTAAATTGCAATAAGTGCCAAATTCAGTACATTTCTGTATCCATATAATTAGTTATACGTATAGTCAGTTATAAAAATAATAAATATATTTGCTATGTATTCCTCCGGTACAATCAATATTTTTATAGCCTTATCGCGGAACCTCAAAATTTTTATGAATAATATGCAAAAAATGTTCAAAAAGCCCCGCTTTACGGTACCTATATTGCAAATCATACCTGAGTTTGAAATACAATTTATTTCGTCACCACAACCAGAAACGTCAGACTAATTATTCATAACGTTAATATAAAATAGGTATTTACTTAGCTAAAGTTAGTAGCATATTTAGTAACAGACGTAAGTAACGCCGTAAATTGCAACCAAGAATCCTCTTTTTTTCTGCACATCTTCGGCTGGAGCTCTTCAAAATGAGACAATTACCGATTTTTATGTGCACCTATCCCACAATCACTGGGACAAAAATCGGTTTAGGTACGTCTTTAATATATATACAATTATTTTTGTTACATGTTAAAATAATTAAAATATAAAATAACTTATTTATTTTTGTATTCACGTACCATGTGAGGAAACTCCCCAGGATTAGCTGGTCTGCCTCCAAATATAACGGGGCTGTTTATAACAAAGAAGATTTCCGGTACCGTCCCCTTCTTTATTTCTCGGATGAGATATAAACGACCTAGAATATATCGTAAATTGATAAATGAAATCAAAATATTGTATATTGATAGTGCCTATTTGCCTAGTGGTTGAGAATCCGACCTCGAGGAGTCGGGGTTCGAATAAGTGGCAGATACAGCAAATAAACTATGCCTGTTATAAATAATGCTACACTTTAAGCGCCTGTTTGATACTGATAGCAATAACATATGATTTGAAATCATTCGATTTCAACTCCATGAAGTCTTAACTTCCAGAACCTATTTTTGGAACCTATTTTTTGGTATTAAAGACTTTGCAATAAAATTCATCCATTCAGTTTATTGTTATCAATTTAAAATGAGCAAATTTCATCTTCCGAGTTTTTGTTGAAAATCTCGCAGGCGTAAAAGTTTAACACTGATGATTTTTTTTAATGAAAAGTAAATGGCAATTTACTCTAATATTTACAAAAGTAAAACAATTAGATATCATTATATATACATATAAAAAATCTTGTCACAGTGTTAGTTGACATACTCAGCCGAAACATCTTAACCGATTTTAATGAAATTTTATAAATACACTTGGTAGGTCTGAGAATAGGTTGTTATCTATTTTTCATACCCCTAATTTTTGGGGGTGGTTTTCACCTTAATTTTTTTTTATTATTTTTTGTACCAATATTTTTTTATTATGTGGCATAAAAATACATACAACCCTGGATTTTCTTTCTTCTACCATCAACCCCTATTTTTAATAGCGATAGAACAACGTTTGCCGGGTCAGCCAGTGTTTTATAATAAAAGATAATAACTTCTGAGTTATTAATGCTTCTCAAACAGATGATTCGGATGATATGGAATGTTATTCGATTTATTATTTGTTCAGAACTAAGCAAGAACTAAGCCAGGCTAAGAACCACTTATATATTAGTGTATGACCACGTCTTGTTAGATCTACTCACATTTTTCTAAGTTCCTGGTTTCAATTTCCTTTTGTTGTAGTATCCACATATATTCAGCACATTCTATAATAAAAAAAATACAGATTAATGATACTATTTCTAGCATCTACGCGATTGACATGAGAAATGTAACATCACTTGACTTGGTTCAGAGGAATGAAGATTCTGAAAAATCAGCTATTATACATATAAACAATAAATAGCATCATAGTTTCAACCGAGCTTGTCTACTCTCATGAAGAGTAAAAGCAGTAAATGATATTGCATACCTAATAGTAAGTGGCCATTGCCGTCCATAGGTATTTGCAACCAACGCCAAGTACAATTAAACCACACATGATGACTTGACTGATGTGTAGATAGATCGGGAAGGTACCAGGCGCGGTTCTAAAGGGGGGGGGGGGTCATAGAGGTTACGACAACCCCTCAAATTGTTAAGGTGAAATTGCAAAACATTTAAAAAATGGTCAATTTACGAAGGTTGAAACCCAGATATAACTCCAGACGTCCAAAATATCATTACTCGTTTTGCCAATAAAAATTAAAGACTTCCATTTGCTTTGTGTCGTCATTCATATTATTATACTCAGTAATTTTTCACAAGTGTTTTGTGTAATGAAGTCTAATTACCTTTTATTATGCCCCCAACCCCATTTCAGGCTGCGACTGCGCCTGGAAGATACCCGGCAAAACACCGCCACCCTCGTAGCAATTTGTGTTTCGCGTAATGCCATGCCGCAAATTACTTACTTGCAACACTAATTCTGCCTTGTGTCGAAAAATTAGGTTTTTCCTGCGGTACTTCAAAGCACTCCTTGCCAGTCAATCCTTGTATTTCAGGACTATCCTCAATGCTAGTTTTGTTCTGAAAAACAATTCCAAGAAAACTTAAATATTAGACGAGTATTCGTAGTTATTCTACTTGTCGTGTAAACGGGGTAGCAAACGGGCAGGGACATTAATAATCAATCATCTTCAAATACAATTAGAACATGCCTAAGTTTGTTCACAGATTCGTTGCTACCTGAGGACTAAAATGTTCGCCTCGTGCATAAATGTAGTCGCAACCACGCCTCTCCAAAACGAAACACAAGAATTGCTTCACGAAGGGTTATGAGGGTGGCGGTGGTATCTCCCCGATCAAATACAAACAAATTCTACCATCTGATAAAAAAGGTAAAGTTAGTACGTAATGTAGTGTATCTAGTATACTACATGTGTCTTCTTCTTTCTCTTTCATCTTTACATCTCTTTGAGTACTTTCGCAGGTTGGTCTCGTTGGTAGGAGTAGTTCGACAGTGTAAGGGTGCCATCGCCTAAGTTCACCGTCAAAGTGCATATATTTTTTTAACCGTCTAAAGGTTGCAAGCGAGCATGCAGTTCACCTGATGAAAGGTGGTATCTGCCGCCTGTGGACATTTTTACCAAACCAAGTGACTGAATAGTACCTGCGGTTGACATCAAGTACTTAACTACCCCTGAGGGCTAAAATGTTTGCCTCGTGTATAAGTAAAGCTGACAACCAAGCGTCTCCAAACCGAAACACAATAATTGCTTACAGAGGATAATGAGCGTGGCGGTGGAACCTTCACCGTCTACGTAAGTTCTACCATCTGGCAGAAGGTACCACCCTGGACTGGAACTGATTCTATTACTTATGTATGTTTAGTAGTTTTGCCATAAATTCATAAAACAAGTTTTGAACTGCAGGAATGTTGCCTTGGATCATGTGTAACAGGTCGTTGGGTTTATCCTGCGCAAGCATTTGACTGTTACACATCATCAGTTATACCTATATATCAGTTATATGTATTTTTATAATATATGAACCGGTATTTTGGCATAAATGGAAGTGCTTTATCATATTTGCATTTCATTTAATACACCTGATTATTTTTATGAGTAAGTCTGACTGACGGTTGACTTTTGACAGACAGCAAATATTTTTTTAGTTATTTATAAAGAATGATTAGTTATTTTTTGTTTGTAATATTGCTTATAAATACTAATTTACGGCTGGATTCTGATTCTAAATATATAGTAAATCTGTAAATTAACGCTGTCTGTACATGTAATATTTTTGTATATCTAACACATACATACATACATATCTTCACGCCAAATCCCTAACGGGGTAGGCAGAGAGTATCGAGTGCCAAATGGCACG
>DWNR01000397.1:0-20323 GCA_018250455.1 Polygonus leo | reverse complement strand
AGCTCTTTTCGCACCTTTTTTGAAGAACTCCATGTCATAGCGCTCTGGGAATACCTCGGGAGGAAGCTCATTCCACAACACAACTTATGGTAAGCTACCTTACTGGTATTCATTGGCCTGCCAATGATTTTTAAACTGTCAATTTGGTACAATTTAATTTTTTTAAAAGGGTTGGGCTGCCCTAATCTGCATTATTAAATAAATGACACTTACCCTCAACTTTCAGCTCTGCCTGTGATGTCCCATCGTCACTGGTGGCCCGCAACATGGCAGCATTGAAAGCTTTGATAACAGTAGTCAATGTTGTTATCTTTATCTTCTCCTGGTTTTGAAGTTCTGCTTGCCATTGAGACACCATTTTAAGGGTAATTTTCCCATGCACTGGCTTACTGTCTTCATCCTACATAATCATTAAATGTGTTATTAAAAGTATATGCTTGTAAAAATACTGTGCAGAGATTATGTATACACGAAAATGACGTCACATATTTTTCACTTATTTATTTCATACTTTTTTGATACAATTTTAAATACAATATTAAGCAAAACCTATTTATGACATAAATATTTCATATTGTATTGTTATTCGAGGAGTGAATTTTCAAGTTGGTGTTAAATAAAACATGCATTTTAAGACTAAACAAAAATAAATGATATATATATATGTAGTGTGTGGTTTACACTTATGATTTATGAATAACACTAACAACATAATTCATTTATTTTTACGAGGCGCATATGTAGTCAAAAAGAAATAATTAGTGATCTTAAAAAGTGTTTCTAACCTCAAAGTCACTTTCTTCACTGTCTGCTTCGAGTTGGCCAGGCACATGCAATGTGTTCTCATCATCTTCACCGTCTTTATCCGATCCTTCGTCGTCAGAATCCACTCCAAAATTAAGTAAATTCTCATCATTTTCTTCCAAAAAGCTATAGAAGTCAGGGTCAGTCTGTTTTAACTTTTCCAAAGATTTTTTGTGCGCTTCTGGGTTAAGGTCATCTTCTGAGTCTGTAATTTTTATAATGTATAATAATAATGTAAGTATTATTTTTAATAGAACTAACAAACAAACAAAACTAACCTGAGTTTTCGGAATTCGCCGGAGCACCTTTTTGTTTCTTCATTTTTAAAAGCGTAGTAGTAATTTATATACAAATTATATCTGTATACTTAATTCCAATTATATATAAAAAAATTAATGTTGGACTTTTACTTCATTTGATTATATTATAATTGTTTTTAAAATACACATGTTCATATTATATCCGCGTGAAATTTGACATTTACAAGTATGACAATATTGAGATGCTTGACATCTCACATCCTGCTCAGTCTTTCTTCACAGATAAGTATTAACTAATAAAGATAGACTACATGTTTATTTCTGATATCGTCCTCCATAAATCAGAAGTAGTCAATTCCTAAGCCTAATTTAATATTTTCTGTAGTCTAAATAATTAATATTATATTATAATACAATACATATTCAAATAAAAAATAAACTGTTTAATAGCAGAGATCAAATAATTTTATAGTTCTCTGTGTGGAACCTTCTTGTTTTTATCAAAATAATATTTCATCCTACGTTCATTATGATTTTTTTCACTTAGTAAATATTTTAGCGTTACTTTGACACTTTGGTTATCTGTGTTACTGACCTAATCTATGGTTACTGACCTAATAATTTGTCAAAATCAAAATGTCAATGTCAACTGTTTTCTAGAAACCGAACTGCGAAGAAGACCGAAGATTCGAAGAACAATCCAATATTTCCATTACGTATTATTTATCACACTTACCGGTTAAACAAATTATTAAACGTATTTAACTGAAATCGAAAAACAGTATTAAGTAAAAAAATAAGTTTTTATTAAAGTAAGTTTATTTTTGTGTTGCACTTACTGCACTTTGTTATTGATTTGAACGCATGAGAGGTATTGATCGTATGTGTTGCACAATAATATAAATATTTTGCTATTGCTCTTTACCGTTGTAGAGTAACAATAATCGCTTTCTAAGAGTTCAAAGTTTATTATTTTTCGTTAGGTTGCATCATGCTGTCGCGTATGTGCATAGCCCGTTCATCGTTCAGTGTATCGCAGACATTGAGGTCGCCGGTACCGCAGCGGTTTGTGCCTAAGAACTATGTGGTGAGGAACTACGCCCGCGAGCCGCGCTCCCGAGTGGCCACCAGGAGCCAGCCTGGAGTATGGGAGAGGCTAATGGCCCCGGCTGGACCAAATGGTAGATATTAGTGGACTATCTTTTTCATGATTGGAATTAACATTATGGATTTTTAATTTAGGCAAATAATATTAAGATAAAATCGTAATAATTAATCTTTCCCTAAAACACATGCATGTTATATTCCGACAAAATATCTCAATTCATAATGTATAATGAAATACTAAAATTGCTCTCCGCTTCTATTATTCTGTTTGTTTCTTATGCTTTTGACTACTAAATTACACAATGGATGTTGATGCAGTTTTCACTGGGTAGGACATTTCTTAAGCAAAATTTCTATGTGTAAAATTTATTCGTATCAATAAATGACAGCGCATAAAACTCAATTTTTTTATCGAATTTGTTAATGCAATGACTGAAATTGAATTTGTTCATTTTTATAGCTTACAGTTTGGGGAAAGGAGCGCTAGCTGGTGCATCCGCAGTGGGACTTGTGGCACTTTGTTATTATGGATCTGGAGTTAAACCTGGTACCCTCCAAGAAGCACAGTATGTCATTATTTCTTTGAAATTATTTATAATAGAAGTGCATGTAGTACTTAATTATCTTAAAATGATAAATTATCCAGTTTTTGCCATGAAGGATTGTCACTGATAAGATTATGATTGATGAGCCTAGATGAAGATTAATAAAACAATAATGCATGCAATGTTGATACAAATTTAGAGAAATACTTCTTTGTATGTTTTTTTATGAATGATTTTTGTAGAGCATAAATTTTTGTTAATTTAATATGAATTAAAAAATAATGAATGTTAAAATTAAAATTTAAATAGTAGTATACTGCCAAGTAGACATATCAATGGGGTATATGTAATTTAGAGAATTACTTATCCAACATTGTTCTGAATATATATGTTTTTTTACCAGTCTCTGGCCACAATATGTGAAGGACCGCATCAAAGCCACTTACGGATACATTGCTGGCTCTCTGCTACTGACAGCGGGTAGTGCTGTCACTGTATTTAGGACACCAGCTTTACTTAATCTTGTGGCTCGAAATGGATGGATGGTAAGTTAGGCTTTATTATTTTTTTTAATACAATCATTGAGTACCGTCATCATTATGATCATCAAGTCAATCATCGATTATCATATGACACCCATGTGTCATCTATCTTTCTTACCAGTAATAAAGGTTCAGTTTTTTAATGTTATACTATATATATTAATTTTTACAAAATTTACAACTGTTATTTTATGTTTTGTAAAAATTAATAAGCTACATATTCTATTTGTCATGAAATTGACAAAGTAAATGAGCAGCAACCTTTTGCAAAAGGACAAGTATAAATAACTGCAACCTAATGAGTATCTGCCAGTAGAATTGTTTGATTGATTAAATACTAATTATCCTCTGTAATTCACCATTATTATCCTCTGTAAAGCAACTTCGAATTTCAATTTTGGTAGGCTTAGATGCTAGTTTACACACAAGGTGACAATCTTAGGCTTCAGGGGTCTGTGGTTAACATCAAATAGAATCATACTTAGGCTGGAAAATAATGTTGAATATGGTGGATAGGTGGATTGCATCCACGTTTGTTATCTTTATATAATAAAGAATACATAAATCATGTATCTTTCATATTTATTTTATTCATTTGCATTTATACCCTAATGCTTTTTTGCGTTTGCAGTCAATAATAGTCACAATGGGTCTGATGATTGGATCTGGGATGGTGGTGCGCGGCATGGACTACACGCCCGGGTTTGGCGCCAAGCAGCTGGCGTGGATGGTGCACACCGGGATTATGGGTGCTGTTATTGCACCCATTTGCTTCCTCGGTGGACCTATTCTGATGCGTGCCGCTTGGTGAGTTAGTTAACATATAGGTACATAATTATTTGAAATAAAATAAAGCCTCAATGTAATTGAATTATGATTCATATAGAGTGTAAGCATACAATGTCAAATAATAATGAATCAAATCTGATTCATACATATTTATTAATTTATATTTTACTTATAATACAAATGTTAAAGCTGATTATTTTCATTAACCTAGTTATAGTTATATATCCTATAAGGTAAAGATGACATCATCATATTTTTCCTATGAACAAATTCGGAGTTTACGTAAAATTTTATAAAAACAATTTGACCTTCATGTTGAGAATTATATCCAGCAGTATAAAACTCACTGCTTTTAAATTAGTTTTTTTAAATAATATAACTTAAAATATAAAATTTTAAATTATGCAGTATTTTGTTACTGAATATAACTATGTAATTGTAATTTTGTCATATTATTTTTTATATATTTTTCATAGATGTACATTGATGTTTTTAATCTTACCCAGGAAACATAATATTACTTTGCTATAATAGTAGTAGATTAAATTAGTTATCAAAGAGTTCATCATTTGACAGAAACATGAGCAATGGCACTCCTTTGATTGATAGGATATCCATGGTCAAATAGCAGTATTTTTAACAAATTCAAAAAGACGGAATTGAAAAACAACAGAGGAATTACATTTCTCGCATTACAAAAGCCAATTATGGGCACAAGTGATTCCATATGGGTTAATTGTTTGTTAAAATTATGAGTATACAACAGTATAAAAGGCTTAAGTAAGTTTTTGTTTTGAGGACACGTACTGAATATTATTCATATAATAAATACGAGCAGCATCGTCGTGGACACAAGATGGTAAAACGGTACAGTTCGATCTGGGAGGTACAACCGCCACTTGGGTCAATCGTAGTTGGGGATGTCCATGGGCGGCAGTGACCACTTACCATCAGGTGGACTGCGAGCTCGTTTGCTCCCTTTACACAATAAAAAAAAAATATAGGCCGTTCTTATTTTTCTGTACTTCTGATCTTGTCTCGTCCCGTCTTCTGATCGTCGATCGTCGGTGCAGGTACACGGCGGGCGTGGTGGGCGGGCTGAGCACGGTGGCGGTGTGCGCGCCGTCGGGCGAGTTCCTCAACATGCGCGCGCCGCTGGCCATGGGGCTGGGCGCCGTGTTCGCCGCCTCGCTCGCCGGCATGTTCCTGCCGCCCACGTCCGCGCTGGGCGCAGGTTAGTGACGTCACTTTTATTTGCGCACTTTGCAGCTAGATTCGTTTGTATGTGTGTATGTATAACCAAAAAGAGAACAATAAAATTTGCCAGTTTGTGATTTTGTGAACCATTTCCATTATTATATTGATTTGCATGTAAAGTCATAATTAATATGACGTCATATTAATTAATTTTGTGAAATTGAATATTTCACCATAACATTCGTTTGTCAAATTATTTTTCTATTATATTTTTATTGCATCAGCTTTTAAGTATAAAAATAATGGGAAGATTAATGCCACATGACATTTGCTGTCATTTGTGATTGTGATAATGAGAATTTATGATTGGAGTTATATTATTACAACAATATTTTTAGTACAGCAATAAAAAAGCAAGCCAGCTGTACGTCACAAATGCGTTACAGTTATTATAACTGAGTTATTTTTTTATTAAATTCAAATTTAAAAGTTTTATTCATCATAAGGTATATTGTTTGTACAATAAAATTATTTATTTATTTATATCTTTATTGTATCACCTTATAATAAAAAAGGTTACAAAGGGCGAACTTAATGCCTAATGGCATTCTCTGCCAGTCAACCCCGGGTGAATGTTGAGAATATTGTGGCAGGTGTTAAACAATAATTACATTAAATTAAATCAAAAATAGTATATCAATAATGAAAATTAATTATTATTCAATTGATTACGACTGTTTAATTTTGAATTTTTAGTTAAATTAATTTCAAAAGCTTGTTTTTTCTAGTTTCGAAAATTTTTAGTACATTGAATTCAAGTATTAATTGCTTTCAAGTCAAGGGACCTTTAGGAATTCTGCGTAAATTTCTGAAACGTCAAGCAATCTTAGCAGCAATTAAAAATGCCAAAATCTGGCAGGATTCCCCCGTATTTGCTATGCGGGGGCCCTTCTCGCTCGGGGCCCGTGGCATTTTGCAGATTTGCCAGCTTAAGCTACGTTACGCCCCTGGACATATGCTAGTTTAGTATTTTATTAATAAAGTTTTTTTTATAAAACATTACAGGATTATATTCCCTTAGTCTATATGGTGGACTGATCGTATTCAGCGGTTTCTTGCTATACGACACGCAAGGTATCATCAGGCGCGCGGAAATGCACCCAGCGTACGGATTCCAGCCTTACGACCCAATTAACTCGTAAGTAAATTGATTAAAAATATAAAAAAATAATAGGTGGTTGGATAGTGGACCAACACATATATCAGGTATCTGGGTACCTACCCTATAACCAGGCGCCAGGTGGTAGAACTCGTGAAGTACGACCGGGGAATTACCATCGGTACCCTCCGTGAAGCAATTGTTGCATTTCGGTTGGAGAGGCGTAGTTGCCGGCTATACTTACGAACGAGGCGAACATCTTAGTCCTGAGTCCTAACAACTGTCACCTCAGTTACGATCCACTTGTGATTGATTACTAATGTTTATGGGCGGCAGCGATCACTTACCTTCAATGTGGACGGTCCTACCAAGTGGATGGCATGCTCGTTTGCTACTTTCATACGATAAAAAAAAATCAGAAACACACATACATCAGGTACCTGGGTACTTATCCATTTTAGTTGATATCAGATAGATCGTTAGTCATCAGTCTATTACACAATAAGTCTGCTACTTCAATGTCATAAAAAGATATTAATATTAATGTCTTTACAGAACATGGTTGAGTTGCCTGCAAGGGCATTTCTTCCCTTGTAACTCAGCCATGTTCTGTTGATGTGTAGGTATTATGAGATATGTACTATAAGTCTCAGTAAATTAGGGTTTATTATACAACCCATAAATACTTAAAAAAATTAATTTGTGTAGCTATTTTGGGATCAAAGTGATGTTAATAACTCTATTCTTTTATTTCCAGGGCGATCTCTGTATACTTGGATATTCTGAACATCTTTATGCGCATTGCTATGATCCTCTCCGGTGCAGGCGGTAATAAGAGAAAGTAGATCTATCTATAGCTAAATTATCTGTATATTACTTTTCAAATTATCCAGTATCACAAAACTGACGTAAATTGTTTATGACGTAAATTCTCAAGCCAATGTATGCTATAATGACGTAATGTAAACTTACGGATAAATTTTTGTTCTACGTTAGCAACATTAAAAGCTTCCCATGTGATATTATTTAATTTTGTATAAAGTATTAGCACTTAGGATTTGTTTAAGACTTCGATGTAGGCAAGGTGATAATAAATTATCAAGAGACCATTGTTTATTTTATTTTCTTCCTGTTCCAGTATTGATGATGGATGATGTATTTATTATGAAAATGGTCATAAAGACGTCTTTACACTAATAAATTTTGTCTTCTATCATAAGTTTTCAATATGTTGTCTTTATATTAAATTTCAAAAAAAAATTTAAAACACATTTTATAAAAAAATATTCCACATACACTTTCTACCAGCTACCGTTAATTTTATGCTATAAAATTTAATGTAATAAACCATCCGCAAACACTGATTTGCGTGTATTATTTACACGCAAATCAGTCAGACAGATTTTATAGTACACGAAAATATATTCTATTGAAGCATTTAAAGTAGCTACTACGAATCTTAAAATTCATTCCTATATCAAAATTATTATGTCTGAAGGAGGCGTCAAGTCTCCGAAATCGGCGTGTTTGTGAGGAGGGATGAGGAGAGTTATGAAAGTGGAAGAAGCTAGGCAAGTATGTCAGAACCGTGTCAATTGGCACTCAATACTCTCTGCCTACCCCATTAGGGATTTGGCGTGAAGATGTGTGTGTATGTATGTATATATAAAAATTATTTAATTTTTACTTTTCTCATCTTGTGGTCAGCACCACGGTAAGTGCCTTGATATGTCTATGGAACTACGTTCTCCTTACAGGGCAAATAATAACAGAGGCATTGTTCAGAATACTTTATTTACAGACTTAAAACTTGTAAGTAGCATATTATTGTTCTATGTTTACTTATGGAGTGTTTGAAACACCCAACGCACAGCGGATACAATATATGTTATAGGCCTGTTAAGCAAATTTGATCAAACGAATTTATAATTTCAGTTATATTTATTACTTTAACAGATAGTTAAGTATGAGCAAGATAACATGATGTGGTTCACGAGATCGTAATTTCTACTACTTACATAATTGTGTTTATCTTTCACTATATTTAATTTACAGTAAGTGTTAAAAGCTCAACAGTTACCTGAATTGAAACAAAAATGCTAAATACTGAATTATTATTGCGTAAAAAAACATTTAATCTGTTTTTGAAAACATAAAATTGTAATACTGATTTCCAAGCTTTAAAGGTACCTACATTATAACAACATTCCAAAATAGGTATAATTCGCGCCAAACTCTAGACCGCTCTGCTTTTTAATTTAAACCTTTTGCATATTAAATTAAAAACTATGGCATTTATTTAAAAACACATTTTTCCCTTATAGCTCCGCAAAAGGGAATCCTATTGTGAGAGCCCTTAATAATAATAATCTCAGTGAGGGTGGGGGGTTCTTGTAAGGTTCCAAATAGTGTCGTGGGACACAGCGGACATACAACCCTAAAACACTGATACAAAACTCCTTTCACTGGTCATGTAGTAGCGGTCCTAGGCCCAAAATGTTGTCGCGTATTTCAGATTTAAATGTGGGCAGATTCAGAAGTGGTTTCGCCTGACAATATGATATAACTTATAAGCTTGAGTTTGCATCACTAGTGATAGAAGTAACACTTCAGTATCCATATAATCGTATGCGCGTAAGCAAGACTGTCTTTTATTAAGCAATTCATTGGCGAAGCCGCTTTACTGCAGTTGTACACATCCATTTTTTGAGTTCCGTACCCAAAGGGTAAAAACGGGACCTTATTACTAAGACTCCGCTGTCCGTCGGCTCAGGCTGTATTTTATTAACCTTCATAGATAGACCTAATACCTAAATAGATTCATTTTTATAGATAAACAGTACGAAACCCTTAGTGCGCGATTGCGACTCGGTTTGGAGATTTAACGTGTAAGTATGAGTTTACGTATGTTTACACCCAGTTACAATGATAATTTCCACGATACACCCAGTGAGTAGCGAAATATCTTTATCTTAACAGCAGTCATAAAGTTTGGCGATACCTATATGCTACCTTACTTCTCTACTTTAGCCTTTGCCTCTCTCTCTATTTCTTCATACAGTTATGTTGCTTACTCATACGCTATTGCAAAGGAATAAGCATGTTTGTTATGTTATTACAGAATTAAGTAACTAGAGTAATTTAATAAATAAATATAATAAATGCTTCGGTACTAGAATTATTTTACTTACAATGTATACAGTATAACTATTGTTCATATATTTGGAGCATAATTTGCAAGTTTTATTTCTACACTTTTATACATAATACATGCGATTTCGATCAGAATAAACAATAAACCATTCTACAATAAAATAATATCACATGAAATTCAGTACTTAAAATACAAAGTCTTTGGAATACATAATTTATATAATTACATTAAAATAGATACCCAATATACAATATTATTAGAAGAAAACTATAGTAGAAATACGCATTTTAATGCGGGAGTCACCGAATTAATAAATTATATGAGCAATTATATATTATAACGTTTTTATATTATTCAAGTTGTGATATCTCCAGTCTTGTGTGCTTGTTGTTTTAAATAAATTGCGTACATTTGTCGTGCCTGATTCAATACCCTGTTCACGTTGTGTTTGCGAACCATTTTGTCGAAATGCATTGCAAGTTCGTTGTAGTCCATACGATTCCTCATAATATAATCTCGGTGTTGCAATAATACTGTTAAACACAAATACATTAGGAATGGGTTCCCCCCACCGAATAAAGAGGGGGAGGGTAAGCTGCTAATACTACTCCGTGTGGTGCAATCCCCACTTACAGAAGGAACGGCAGTATTCTTCTGAACAGGTGGCTTAAAAACCTCATATTTCTTTTGAAAATTATTAATCGTGGACGCTACACTGTGTAAATTCGTTTGTTTCACGTTCAATAACGATTCGCAATTTTTCTTAGCATTTTCCAGCTCCTGTGACATGTTAGAGAAAAACGTGTGGGACTTGGAGCTATTTTCAATATGTTTGCTTTTGACTGTTCCCGTGTTGATTGATTCGACTGGATCTCTTTCCGAGGAGTCGGACTCACTGGAATGTGTGTTGGAATGTTTGTTATCTCTACACAAATCTTGGGGTTCTAAAGAGTTATTTTTTCTCAATAATCGTATTGGAGTAATAGATTTTTTGCCTGAATGTTCTTCGAATATCTCCCCAGTATCGCCATCAAAATCAAGTTCTGCTTGTTCGTCTGGTGTTTGTGGACAACTGGCCGTAGTTCGAGTAGTCGGCGTATTCCGGTGCAAAGGATTTTCCCACAGATAAATATCTTCCGCGCTCCTTGCATTCGATTTTATCGTTTCAAATAATGGTGATCTTTTCAAAGTTTCAACCGGTTCTACTTCCGCCTGTACTTCCAATGTATTATTTTCTTGTTTCAAATCAGGACCAGCATTTGTTGGTTTTTCTTCGGTGCTCGTTGATTCTGATGGAGAGTCATAAATCATACTACATCGATTAATGTAAGACGGACCAAACACTTGGCGGTCTAAATGCTCTAATTCCAGTCTTAATTCTCGCGTCATTGACGTTGTCATGGGATAATACTCTTGGGAGTCGTCAGGACTGCTACCATCATTTGTATCTGCATAGGCAGATTTTAATTTAAAATACCTTTTATTTAAGTTTTGTGGCGACAAATCATTTTCCTCAAAGGACGTTTTAGTTAATGTAATTTTTGGACACTCCTTAGAACGTGAACGCTCGATGACTGAATGAGTTCTCAGTAGTTTTTCTTGTTTGATATGACCAGGTTTACTGCCAGTTGCAAAATTAAGAAATTCATTCAGATTTTTTATCATTTTTACTTTCGGTTTATTTGAATTATCAACATCACCATCATCGAGTTTATCGAGAGAAGAGAAAAATCTATTGTTATGTATAGATATTTTATCTCTTAACATTCTTATTTGGCTGCCTAATGGAGTATCCTTAACATCCACATGCGTAGTACCATTGACCAAGTTCCCTGTGCTTGACCACGGTGCAGTTTCTTGGTTAACGGATAATTTATCATGTTCAGGCACACTTTTCATATTGTTCTTAATGCATGGTTTAGATTCTTTTTCGATTGTTACATTTTCTTTTGCTTTATCACCGGCATTATCTTTACATTTTAACTGCAACACAGCGTCATCTAGACTTTGGAACTCCTTTGCATGTTTCAGAGACGTGTTATTCGATTTACGAGTAGCATTCTCATCTAAACTATGATTGGTTTGCTTAGTAGTGGCGAGTTTTGGAGCTTTAATGTTCGCTAGACTAAAACTTGAACTCTGACGACGTATTGCACATACTTTGGTATACGCATTTTCGCGAGGTGCTTTGATTAGAGGACTCAATGGAGGAGGGTCGACTTCCACTTCTTCCAAGGGATCGAATTCTCTTTCCTTTAAAGACAATTCTATATTAGGACTTTTTTGTGGTAATGACGCCCACAGAACTTCAAGCATTCGAAGAGCATCGTCAAAAGCGAATTCCCTTTTCATTTCTAATAATAACCATCTGTAGCAGAAAAGTAGATCATCCGCCTGTTGTGATTTTAAGTAATTGTAAAAATCTGGATCATACACTTGTAGTGATTCGGTTAAGTGAGAAAATTTTAGCGTCATTGCTTCGCCATCCAGTAAAAAGTTAGGGTACAGACGCGTCATGAGGGCACAGAGGCAGATGTAAGCATGAGCCTCGTCGCCCATCGTCACTAGCAGCGGTGACGCCAGGTCAGACATGCCCTGACAATAACTCACTGTAGGATGATATAATGCATACCTGTAAAATCATGATTTATTGAGTTTAAAAATACCACCTAACATGATGACAATATATTATGTTTACTTATGGTATATCAGAAACAGAAACTACTACGCTAGTGTCCAGTGTCATGAAATTATTTGACCTTGTGTGTATGCAACCTTATAAGGATGGAATAAACTGTTTTCTGAGACAATTCAGTGGTTCAAAATAGGCATTTTTGTTGCGAAATTCTCATAGGTCATAGTTGTATTCAGATAATCTATCTATACGACTATAATTATAGAAAAATACATGTACTTTATGTGGTATACTTACGTTGTTAGTATATTGAAAAGAGATGCTATATTTTGATTGTCATCGCTACCTGCGTAAAAATTGTGATGCCTATCAGTCCGAAGTACGTCTTTCCTAACCATGCTTGTAACGTAAGCCAAATCGGCGTTAACCTAAAATAAATAGAAAAGAATTACTTCATTACATACATTACATTGTGTTGTGTTATGTACATTACATTGTGCCCTGATAACCAATTTTTTTTTAATGTTTAGGACAGATGTCATTCAAACAAGGGAAGAATGATAGGAGGAAATTGGAATGGATAGCTATCATACTGAATAGATATTACGAATTTTAGTTAAACACAATATAAAAATAAACAATTTCTCTTGACAACACAGAGATTTGTATTTTAGGCCCCAGTAGAGCTATGACTTAGCGCGTTCGCGCTTAAGTCATGCAATAATATTGTTTGAAGAGAGAAAAAAATCAAAATATGTGCAGATCATTGAAAGTATGAGCAGAGCCTTGAAATTTTGCCTACTTGCTTAGAATCCTAATAGAATGTGCTTGATTTACAAAATGCTGTGATTTGGAGATTTAAGTTACAAATTTCTATATTTAAAAACCTAAATAAAATACGTACGACATTACATACTTACTTTGCCTTTTTGAATACAATCTTTCCAACAAGCTCTCAAGGTGTAATATTCATTAGCTTTCTTCTTTATGTAATCCATTCTTTCTTTACCAGTCATACCATCAGGATAGACATTTAAAATGTGTTTCCAGACAACTTTTCTGGAATGGGAAATGTAATATATTTAGGGCTATAAATGTTAAGATAATATCTTACAAATGACCCAAAAGGCATTTTAAAAGTGTTTTACATTAAATATATTAACGTATTTATGGATTACCTTAAACTGGGCTCAATTCCACCACAATAGATAACCTCTCTTAGTTTAGATGTGTTAGTTATTTGCCCAACAGCATCCAAGAAGGCTCTAAACTCGATATCGCTCAGCGGTGGACGAGGAGGAGTATTTGGATCGTCATAAAGATTGAGGGCTCTTGACACCATGTTGAATGTTTTTTCAACCTGCAAAATTGAAAGAAGTAGGGTTAAATTGGTGCAAAATTGAAAGAAGTAGGGTTAAATTGGTACAAAATCGCAAGGCTTTTTGATGAAATGACGTAGTTAAAGATATAGATTTTTAACATATCGTCTTTACCTCAATAACATTTTATCTCAATAAGTACAATTCTACTAGATGGTAATAAGATTTTAACTTAGTGTGAAAAAAATGGCAGATAATTGCTTTTATATGTTACTAGCTTTTGCCAGCGATTTCGTCCGCATAGATGTCAAAAACCCCTTAGGGGTAGAATTTCGAAAAATCCTTTCTTAGTGCTCACTTACATCAAGAAAGAAACGCCTGTACCAATTTTCAAGTTTCGAGGTACAGTAGTATTTTTTTTATTATTATTTTATGTATTTTATATATTATATAGATTGTAGGAAAGTGGCGGTATCGCATGTAGCTATACGTTACACACGGATATATTAAAAAAGGTATAGTAAATGTTATAGATAAAGGTATAATGAAGGGACAAAAATCGGGAATCTCAAAACTGTGTCTATTGTTGAGTTGATTCTGAAATAGCCGCGTCCTCAGCTAACAGCAGCATCGCGAAGCTGCCCCGAGTAGCAAAAGCTCGGTCTGCTACTTAAAACAAAAACCAATAATAAAGTATAATTCGCGCAAGTACACTACGAACAAATTAATTAACTATATGGCATAATTTTATTATATTGTTAATAGTAATTACTTTAAAGTATATCAATAACTATATTCGGCAGCGTAGGTGTTCGGGTGTCAGCCTTAGGGCAACGAGATGCGAGGACAGACTGATCAAGTGATCAACAGAATGACCGCGTGCGCCCGCACACTCCAATTTCATCTCAGACCGATATTGACCTAAAATCGATTCTGATCTCAAAATGACGGTGTTTATAATAAACACTTTTCTGGTACAACTATAAAGCTTAATCATATGGTACATGCAAATAGGAATGAAATAATTGGGAGTGAGAGTGTTTTTAATTCACATTCACTTTCTATTTCACTGTTATTTATGACTTTCTTGACTATGAAATAAGAGGCATCTATTAATTACATGAGCCTTTTTTGACAATTTTCTGAGCCTCCCCCTTCTCCCTCTGGTAATTTTTTTTAAATTAACCTTAACCTCACCTAGAGTATTTATTAAATAAAAAACACTCATTTTTCATTAAAAACTATTTATGTTTCCTTCGTTAGTAAGCGAGATTCATAGTGAAGATTAAACAAAAAAATACTTCTATTGTAAAGTTGAAGAAATAGAGTTAAAGAAGCTCCGTAAATCGTTTTGTGACAATCCGTGAGGGAAACAACGAAGGCTACAATGCAAGTTGGCCCAGTTCCCAAATCCTCGATAAATATTAATATGCAAGTTTTGGTCATATTTTAATGAACAAATATATTTTAATAAATTTAAAATATTATTCTCGTATTTTTATTCTGTTTTTTGTGAAAAAAAAGTGTGATATTTGCTAAGACCTCTCTCTCCCCTATGTGAGATTAGATGACATTTGGCTCGACCCCTCCCCCCACTGATTGCCTCACATATTTAATGGATGCCCCCTTATGAATGTTTTAAATGCATTGTATCCTACATTTAGAGGTTTATTGCACTGTGAAATAACATATTAATCAGAATTAACTATTTTAAAAGTTATGTCAAGTCCCATTTTCGCTTGCCATATAACTTACTAGTTAACTTCTGCCTGTTTGTAGGCTTATATTAATTTGTCCTGAAAATATGTTTTAGCCAATTGCAACATGTAAACTGGCAGTTGTAGTTATTTTATTTTGGAAAATAATACTAATTGAATGCACAAATTGTTTATAATTTTTCCTCAAACTGTGATTGGCAGTGTAGATAGTGCACTCATACTCGTGTCTTATGGATAGTGCAATTTACTTAAGATAGATTTTAAATATTATAAGGGTATCCATAGGTGACAAAAACCGAGTGGTTAATCTATACAAATAAATAAAATGGAGTGTCTGTTTGTAATATAAAAATAACTGCTTTTTACTAAATGCTTATGTATATATATATATGGTATATATACCAAAATAACATTTTTTACAATTTTTGTCTATCTGTCTGTTTGTTCCAGGTAATCTCTGTAACGGCTGGACCAGTTTTGACGGGACTTGCACTAGCAGATAGCTGATGAAATAAGGAGTACTAGTATAATAAGTTAGGCTACTTTTATTTCAGAATTATGTAATATAATATGAACGCAGACCGAATTCTACGCGGGCGGAGCTGCGGGCACACCTAGTAGTTTATACTATCCTACTTATTATTTATTACATGTACTTTAATTAAAATAAATTAATACATACCTGGTTCATGATCAATCCTTGGAAGCCAGTTTGTGTTTCAGGCTTCTCAGCCTGTTGAGCTGTTTGCACTGTGGGCTGTTCCTTAGGGCCTTGGTTAACTAGGTTGGTGGTAGGCACGGTTGCCATGGGAGTGATTGTGGGTGGCTCCCAGTCCTCGGATGCCTCTGCGAAGGGCTTCATATCCACCTTCAGCTGGACACATGGTTCAGAGCGCTGAGTCACAGCTATATTATGCGCCCTATAAAAGAATCGATTTTTTTAATGAGTGATAAATAGTACTTGTACAAACATTAACATATTCAAAGATAGTTTACATTATATTGGTAAATATATCAATACATATTGTAACAAAAACAGCAGTATATATGATACAACAGTGATTCATATTATCTTGTGCTACCAAAAATGACATTGTGATTTCCTAATATGATATATTATCAATAATGTATGTAGGTCGTTTAAATATAACTAAAAATTTATACAATTGATTTATCATTTCAATATAAGATTGGCATAGTTGGACAGTGAAAACCATTTTGAAGTAAAATATTTAGAACAGAATAACGAATATGTTGAGAAGGAATCCTAACATTAAGAACTAATACATTTTTTATTGAGTAGGACAAACTGACTGACTGGCTAAGCCTAGCCTAAATATACCTTATCCATTGGAAGTAGTTTGTTTTTTTTTTCTCTTTATTAGGGGTCAACAAACATTATCACACCAAACTTACAAAGATAGTGGCAACATAATTATGTTTCAGGTCACATATTTGGCATGATTTTGAACTGAAGAATTACATTTTTTCCATTAAATTTTACTGAAGTGCATAATGACTTAGCAGACCACTTTGGGTATTGTTGCAAACGACTGGTTAAGAACTACGGTCATAAAGAGTGACAATTATTACATTTAACAACAGTTGAAATTACTTAAAGTAAATAAATAATTTTAAATTTAGCACTTATATTTTAAATGACAATTAAGAAACTTACTTAAGAAAAGCAGCATCCAGATCCCAGTCTGAGAGCAGAGGCAGGTACACTTCTTGCCCAATATCATCGAGAGTTCGGTATGATAGCGTAAAATCAGACTTTATATCAAATGCTTTGATCAAAATGCTCTGTAAAACTTCAAGGGAAGTAATTTGAGGATCCACAGAAAATTTCCTCAGTTCAGGTTGAAGTTTGCCTTCACACTTCTGAAACCAGTAAGATACATCTAATAAATAAAAATCTCGAGTTTGTTATCAAAACCCTTTGATCAAATTTTATGATGTTTTTGGGTATATTAATAGGCCTGAGAATAGGTCGGTATTTTTTATACTCTTAGGCGATATGGGTGGTCCTATCTAGAATTTTATTTGTATTTTTGAACATTTTTTACATTCATTGATTATAAACCCTTAATTATGACCCCTCTACCACCATCCCCCATTATTTAATCGGGATTTTATAATTCTAATGGCAGAACAATGTTTCAGTTTCATGTGTTGCAGAACATCATGTCGGGTCAGCTAGTTATTTAAATTTGGATTGTTAACGACAGTCGATGTGGAAAACCCGGTATTGATTTAAAATACTGCAGCGCAAGCTATATCAGCATATAATTAATTCTTGACAGGAAATTACGTGGAATTATCTCATGGTCATACTGTTTGGAATAAAAACATTTTTTGTGTTTAAAATAAATGCCCGTATAAATACAATACCTTGACTTTCACTCTAACAGCTTCTTTACTGTAGCCAAACATGATTGCACATTACAATACCATATGAACCATAATTACAACTACTATAACACTGATAAACTGTGTCGTTAAACTCATTAATATTAAAATTATGTAGATACATAAACATGTGTGATATTCATAATATATTTAGGAAAACCAGATTTCTTCAAACAAAAACCACAACTGACGTGACGTTCTGATTTGACGATTTTGACAGTTGACATAAGATAAGAATCTGAAAATGTCAGAGGTCCACGAACGGACATCTTATGCTATGGCTTCAATTGTGAATATTCAAGGAGGACAGCATGGGATTTAGATTTTGCATGGGTACTTTCCAGGAAGTACAAAATAACCTACTTTTATTAGGATAATCACCAGTAATAAATCGATTATCTTCTAGTAAAGTATCCACTACTTTACAAGATAATTGTATAGATTTGACCATGACTTAGTTTGCTTGATTGACTTGGCTGTGATTTATTGTGTAAGTAAATAAATTGAGTAACCTGTCACAACCGTCCTCAATGGTAAGAAGAATATGTAGCTTAGTAGTAAAATTGGGCTAGAACAAATACAATAAACGCTTGAAAATTAAGTTTAAAAAATCATCAGACTTCAGATTTATTTTTTTATTTCATTTTCTTACCTCTATCATCTGTGAATTTTTGAATGTCAAGTGCAGTGTCAAATCTAAAATTGTCATTGTCATCAATTTTGTCTCTAAACTGCATTTGTGATAGTAAAATAAGTAGTAAAAATTATAGAAATACACTAAAACAAGATCGGTAATTATTATTAAAGTTAGGAGTGTGAATTGAAATTTTAGAAATCTTAATCAAATGTTGTAAGTCGCATTAATCATGAGTAACACGACAACCGTGCCGCATGTGGATCGAGAGTTGGATTTGTCAAACACGGGACGTGGAGTGTGGCTCGTGAAGGTACCCAAATACATAGCTAACGTGTGGAAGAAGGCCCCCGGTAACATAGAAGTAGGGAAGCTGAAGATATCGCGGACACCTGGGCAGCGAGCGCAGGTGCAGCTGTCGTTGTCGGAAGCAGTGTTGTGTCTAAACGAGCCAGGAGAACAGGCCATACCGAAGGAGCATAGACTTGACGTGTCAAATGTTACGCGACAATCGCTGGGAGTTTTCTCTCATGTTGTGCGTAAGTAGTAAGAACATCAATCGTAGTTTATGTAACCTTCACAAAGGAAAAATAAGGGTTAATGCAGGGGTTTTCAAAATTTTTCAGGTTGCGGCGTACTTACACGTTAGTATTATGTCAGGGCCCCCCCTAGTTACTCGAAATACAGTTACGCTAGGAAGATATGCACAAAAATTAAAACTTAGGCCAACTTTAGTTTCTAGAGAAAACCTCACGGGGCTCCTCTTTACTCATTACGGCCCATCAAGGCGTCGCGGCGTATACTTTGAGAATCCCTGATTTAATGTATTGATAAGTCTAAAAATTCTCAAAATCACCTAACCCCTTGAGGGTTAGATGATACACGAAAATTATTCAAGTTTACAATGTGTCAACTTGTGTCCCATATACAAGTAACAAATATAAGGTTTTCTCATAATATAATTTACAGGTTATTCTTTTACATCATACTTTATGCTTTATTCTTGGTATGTGTATAATATATAGTGTATGGTATGTAAAATATTTTTTTTGTTTTTTAGCATCACCCACTGATTCAGTGGTCCCAGAGTCAGAGAAACTATATATGGAAGGGAGGATAGTCCAGAAGCTGGAGTGTAAGCCCTATGAAAACCCTACATATTATAAATTAAAGTCAGAGTCGATAAGAAAGGCACTGAAGCCACAAAGACAAGTACAACAATTAGATAAAATTGTACCAAACTTCAAGCCTGTTTCAGACCATAAGTATAATGTGAGTATCTATTTTTTTCTATAATTGAGTCCTTTCAGTAGTGAACAATAAATGATGAAATTGGACACTAATTAAAATATATGTAGAAACATAAATATTCTGATATAGAATCATAATTTCACATGATTATTTTATTATATTTAATTAAAAAATTGATTTATTTCATCTGTATGTTGTGACCTGAATGTGTAGCCATGGTGTGACGTCATACAGGCAATAACATTTTTGATGTTATCTGATAACTTGTCATTGTAATTCATAATTGTTAAAACACAAAATATGAATAGTTGACATTGTAGAATGGGTACCCGTTCGACGTCATGGACATGTTGACAGCGTTTATCGGCTATAAAATATGCTTAAATTTTAATGTATTTTATGGGGTAAAAGCATGTTTGTTTTGCTTAAATATTTTTTTGGGGCTTTTTATTAAGAAATCAACATTTTTCAGTACTTTTTCAAACAGTAGAACCCTATTATATTATATAGATAAAAATTATTGTTTCTAAGATTTGGAATCGATCTTCTACTTCTCAAGTTGCAATACTTGGTGAGGCGTGGTTGCCGGCTATACTTAAACGCGAGGCGAACATCTTAGACCTCAGGGGTAGCAACGCATCTATGATCAAACTTAGGTATGACTCAATCGTACTTGAGGATGATTACTGTTGTCCCTGGGCGGCAGGGGCCCCTTACCAACAGGTGGACTGCATGCTCGTTTGCTACCTTTACCCAATAAAAAAAAAAAAAAAAAACCTCACTGCAACTATCTGAGA
>DWNR01000396.1:0-20323 GCA_018250455.1 Polygonus leo | reverse complement strand
AGTCCTCAGGGGTAGCAACGCATCTGTGATCAAACTTAGGTATGACTCAATCGTACTTGAGGACGATTACTGATGTCGATGGGCGGCAGTGGCCACTTACGATCAGGTGGACTGCATGCTCGTTTGCTAACTTTACACAATAAAAAAAAATAAAGATCAACATACTGCATGTAAAATGTATATGTGGATAACGGTACGGCTTGGTACATAGAAAGAGTATACGACGCATAAATGAAAGTTAACCGCGTACGAATAGAGGCACTTGTCTCTTTTAGCGTGCGGGTGTTTCCAGTTTCAGTACAGTTTCAATGTTATGACATCCACATTTTTCCTATTACGTGTGGAGCTTTTCACATTTCCGTTCGACGCAAACATTATACTTTATTTTTACACATACGATCGATACCTACACTGTAAGTTGTTGACCACATAAAGAGAAAAAATACAATAAATTTGCGTAAATAATTATAGTTGTTTAATACATACAAGTAGCGAGCGGTTGTCTGTCCGTCCGGCAGAGTTCGGCGAGCGCCTTGACGGCGGGCAGCCCCGGCTCCAGCAGCAGCTGCCGCAGCGGGTTGTACTCGTCGCGCGGCATCACCAGCTCCTGCATGTACCTAAAATAACACCAAAACTTATCACTAATGAATAGTAAATAAATTCGAATGGCCCGAAAGTCCAACATAAAAATATGATAAGAAACGTGTGTGTATGTGTGTATGATAAATGCTGTAATAAATTTGTGACTGTAATGTTTTGGCAACAAATAATATTATTGTACCATTATCAGCATTGAAGAATTCCTAGACAATTGTAACGTACAATTATATTGTGCTTTTTACATATTTACTCATAGGTTACTGTAAATATTAATGCAACACCACTGGCGAAGATAAAAGGAGACATTTCCTTACCTTATTCGCAGTCTTAATGAACCCCACTCGCCAATCGGAGTCATGCCAGCAAGAGGATACCATTCTTCCATTTCTTCGCCGTTTGCAAGATTTGCTAATTCTATTGTCAGTTCTGCTACCTAGAAAATTAAATGTCGAGATTCTAATTACTAAAGAAACTGGCTCGATTACATAATTTATATAATATTTAAAAGAATTTATTATGTAAAGAAATAGGAAATTACAGATGTGTTTCTTACTTCTGATTCTTTTCCACGCTTTCCGGTATTATGTACGGTTATGGTGAAGGATGTCACATCTGGCGGAACGTCGCTGTAAGGAAAATTCACAAAAAATAAAAAACATGTTTCTGACTTACTGCGTTTTGTTTCGCTTTTCAGCTAAGCTATAATGCTCGATAATTGGATGTTATATTCATTTGAGACGAAAAGTGTAAATTATGACAAAAATGACGATAGTTAAAGTAAACAAACTACGTGACTTCTTTCATTCATTCCACAATAAAGTGAATTTAGAATTTCTGGAATTATTAGGCCCAACACACACCGCGAACACACACCGTTACGCTCTTTTTAATCTGTAAATGTGTACGACGCGCAAAAAGTTTGTTCATATTGGTTTAATCTTGACTTGATCGCATACAATGTATGTACGGTAGATACGGGCAAATGCCCACACAGCCGACCGTGCACTCAATTATGACATTCAATTTATTTTCGTCGGCGATAGGATACTTAGGAGGAACATAAATAGATAAAAGTGTACTAACTCAAAAACGAACTCGTCGTCCCAGTGCGGGTCGGGCGAGGGCTTGGACTGCGTGCGCGCGACGGGCGCGGCGCCCAGCGCCAGGCGCAGGTAGGGGCGCGGCGCCAGGCGCGCGGGCAGCCGGTGCGCCGTCACGCAGCGCACGCGCAGCGCGCGCAGCCACACCACGCGCGCCACCTGACGATAAAACTTACTTTTACTGATACTGCTCTATGTTTTAGTACAGACTAGAGACTTATTACTTATTTTTATCGTATAAAGATGGAAAACAGGCTTGCAATCAACCCTAAATACGATTTGATGTCGAGGTTCGTTGAGGTTGATGAGGTTGATGGTTTAGTGAAAGTGAAGTTTTAACTTTGCTTTACTTAACCCGACATTGTTATCGAGGCACATATAAATAAAATGTACCTCCTAACATCCGGCACAAAGGACCATTTTCCATTAACACTAATCATAAAAATATGTAACATATCTTGCATTGGAGTCTAGTCTACTGCGGCATCATAATCGGCGGCAGCGAATGGTCGCCTTGTGTCGAGCCACCGCCTTGTGCAGTGTGATAGACACAGCAATGTGCAATTCTACTAGAATCAAAAGTAGCTCCATCACAACGGCTCGTGCACCTGTATTACATACACATCTTGTACAGGTACCCGGCTTGCTGCTACGCGCACAATAGCCACAACGTTTCGAACCAAGACCCTCCACCAGCTGGAAGCAGAACTAGCTCCCACAGCGACCCTGCACCTGTACCACACACGCACCTTGCACTGGTGGCGGGCCTGCTGCGGCACGCACAGCGGTCGCAGCGCGTCGAGCCACGCGCGCAGCTCGGCGGGCGAGCTGGCCGCCAGGAACGTGTGCGTCGAGAGGCACGGCAACGCGCGCTCCACCAGCTGGAAGCAGAACTCACGCTCCCACAGCGACTCGTGTACCTGTGCCAACGAAGATTATATGTTTAATAATGGTTATTGTTTCTATGTTACAGTGCCAATTATGTGATATACCGACGTGATATATAACGATGACGACGACACACTTAACTATTAACTATTAAACGTATGTACGTTAATACAAACGTGATGATGAAATCATTTTATATATTTGAAACAGGACATCACATTTTTTTAATTTCGTTAGAAAGTATGCATTTAAAGTTTACAAAGCTAGATTGTTCATACATTACCTGATATAAATAAGCACACGACAGATCGATGAGGCCCTTAGGCTTCGTTCTCTTGGGCGAGTCGTAGAAGTACAGATGAGTATCCGTCCCCTCTTGGAGCAACACGAAATACAACGCCTTCCATTTCTTGGCCCCCTTGTCTGACTTCTTATGCAAGTAGCCCTGGTGCTTGATGCCCTTCATTTTCTTCAAACCGATCTGATCTCTGCACTCTCGCAGTGTCGCATATATTTTCTCGGCGGCCGCACCGGTCGTGTTTTGCTGCGGTTCGATATGATGACCCTCGGCGATCAACTGGAATATAAGTTATATTATTTATTATCTTCATCCTCGCCTTGGAAAAAATGGAATTCAATTAGTTATATTTAAAACACACCACAAATTTTAGACAAAACAAAAAGTGTTGACAAATAAAGTAATGAACGATTATTATCAGTTGATATTTTAACCAGTAAAATTACTATTAGGTCTTTGACAAACTGCATATTGATGTGAAATGATTACAAAGACGTTATAGCGGGATTTCTAATCAGCTTTCACCTATATTGCCGCTAATGGCGACATCAACGGAAAGGCTCGATAACAAGCCATTTTATCGTCTACGAAACGAAAACAATTTATTTGTTGCAACAAGTAACATTACACAAAACTTTGGAACAATAACCTTTTATTGTTGTGATTATTGAAATCTTAACCTAAAAATAAATATACGCTTTTATATATTTTCATAATCCTTTTAACGCATATTTTTTCCTTGAAAACAGTTAAAAGGAAATACAAAACTCACAGGTTGTCCCAAAGTATGGCCTTCAACAATCTGCTCCTTCCTATATCTATTGATGACTGCATCCAAACACTCGAAGGTCCTTCCGCCCATCAGATAACGGACGCCCTTCTTCTCTATTCTGAACCGTTGAATCTGGTTGTTGATGTGAAAGAACAGGGAGTAGTCCCCTGGCGAGTTGTCCGAGGGTCTCACGAGGAAGCTTCCGGGGCCAGCCTTCACAAGCATGTCCACTGCCTCGCTCTTGGTGCAGTTGGGATGGAACCAAGAGAATACGGTGTTCGGGTCTATAGAGGGATCTAGATCCTCGACCAACTCCCTGAAGATCATTCCCTGCTCTCCAGTTCTATGAACAATTATAATTACTTAAATAACAATTACCTTTAGTTACATTTCTTCATAATAGGAGCACTTGGTAACGTATAGTCAATGTTAAATGGTTAATGTTCATACAAACCTGTCTTCGGTCACAAATAACATCATAATTGTCACAATATACATATTATTATTCTGTCCTGATTGATTCAACAATACAGATTCTATAGAATAATAATAAACGGAAGTTTTCCTATGTTCGGTGCGAATTTGTGCCACGGTCAATCATTTTTACATTTTAATTCCTTAATCGAAATGTTTACTTAAAGTGGTGATATTATAAATGTGTATACAAATATTATATTACTACAGTACAATGACCTTGGATTTCCCCTCGAACTGATCCCACGACATCATGAAAGCGTCCATCACACGATGTAATTAACCCACCTGACAAACTTGACCTCAATTGAACTCATTCAAGAAAGTGGAAATTGCATAAAACCGAGAAATTAAAAACAATGCCTACAACCATCAATCAATGTACACAAAGGCATTTTATATTTGTTGACCTAGCCTCATTATTGGTCCTAAAATATCTAACTGTACAGCATTTATTAACAAATTATCTTATTTATGCAAACATGCTTTCAATAAAGGAGGTCAATGATCATGACCCTTTAATGTAAATAGGCCAGCAGAGATTTGAATACAAAATGTTTATGTTAATATCTGGATTTGCCTTATCTCTTTGTATGTCAGTTTTACTTACAACAATAGGGTTGTGAACTAAAAGCATTTATCATTACTCGTATCACTTCATGTTGAAATTTTAGTAATTAATTCTAGACATTTTTACAGCGCACAATACATTTTGAGTCTGCTTATTTTATAACATACCTATACCTATCTATTATTTTTATGTATAAAAATCGCGTGTCATGATGTTTGTCCGGGCTAATCCCGAAACTACCGGATTGATTTTAATGAAATTTCGCGGAAAGTTACATAACTTTGTCCTACTTTAAGTATAGGTACATATTTAATTTCGATTGAAGAACGCGATAGTTTTTATTGGAAATTTAATATTACTGGTAGAACAACGTCTGCCGAGTCCACATAATCTTTTTTTTACCGCTGTATTCGGAAATTTAACACAACGTTGTATTAACATATGCGCGTTTCATATACCCACGGGCATACACATATCACACCTGTCATATGTGATAACTCCTACACTCAACCAGGTATACCCACAGCAACACATATTTGGGTACTGCTAGTTAATTCATAGATAAATCTATAATATGCGTAATATGTCCTATCACTCAAGAATAAATAATTTTAGAGCAACTCATTGAACCATCTGACAATATGTTGCGCGCAATCAGTGACCCAGTAATAACGTAATTGTAAAGGTCAACGGACGGCTTTTTACGTTCTCCCTTTAGCCAGTTGTCTCTAATACATGTATCGATTAAGGATAATGAACGTAGGATGTATAAATGAATTCAAACGGGCCTGCAAGTCCCTGCTGCCCATGGACATAAGTAATCAAACAGTACGGTTGATTCGTACCTAAGGCTGACCACAAATGCCTTGTTACTTCTGTGGACTAAATATTAACGTTTAGCAGGCAACCACGCCTTTTCAAAACTATAACACAAGAATTTTATCCTGGAAAATTATAAGGGTCAAAATACTCGAATTCTACTACAAGTGAATACATTTGAAATGTAACCTTCTTGAATTACTACTATATTAATAATAATACATATGTAATATGTAAGTAATATATATGTAATACTATATTTTGTATTATTTCTTGTATTAGAACTAGCAAACAAAATCCACTTAATGGAAACGGTCAGTGTCTACTACTGGCATTTGTCACCAACTCTAATCGACTACAGTAGCTATAACCCCTAAGGATTAGTCCTTAGCTTAGCTCCAGTCTAAGGATTAAAATTAAGTCAAGAATCGTATTTTTCACTAGCTGACTCGGCAAATGTTGTTCTGCCACATAAGTTACGATAGTTTTCGTAGTGAACGTTGAAAACTGACATTTATAGGCAATTTTCATTATTGTTATTCTCGTCCCTATTTTTTTTGGAAATAAATTATAGTCTGAGTTATTCGCTGATAACGTAGTTTTCTATCGGTAAAATAGTTTTGAAAATCAGTTTAACAGATTTTGATTTTATTCAATGCAACACACACAAATCTTTACTCTTGAACATTAGTGTTGATTTAATATACTTTATCGTTCATCATTGCAACAGTTTTTATTTATAATTAGTTTGACTACATTACGTCCACTACAACATCGTTACGTCGTAGACATTATACCAAGAGGCTCATACTCATTCTCTCGGAACCACGCACTCATTACTTGTAATCGCAGGAAGGGCTACAAAAAGAAGCGATGTCAAGGTAATTTGTTTCCACCGACCGGTTACTAAATTAAATCGCAATGAGGATAAACGAGAACTGAGTTAATTAAGTATACTATACTAAGTATATATTATACATATATAACTCATTCTGTTCATTACATGAATATTATTTATACTTCCAACGTAATTACTGTAAAGAGAAACTAACACCGCGTTTCCTCGAATTTGTTCTTATTTATGAACTTTTCAATTGTTAAATAACTAGTGGTTGTAATCCGACTGCGCAATTATTGATCAATTTGTATTTAAGAAATATATAGATAATATCTGAAGACAGCTGCATCATAGTGCAGAAATATAGACTCAGTAGGATTGCCTATGAAAATGTACAAATATGCCCTATGTCACTGGCCGAAGAACCTGGACTCTTGGCAGTCCTCTACTGTTCGGTTTGCGCACTAAAGAAGTTTAAAGAAGCACTAAAGAAGTTTCACTTCCAAAATATATCAAGAACTCTCTTTTAAAACCCACAATGCAATGGCGATACCTTGTTCCAAATTCATTCCTATATTCCAAATGTCCATCGATGGCAGCTCTCCAACAAATGGTTCGTCTGCCTTATCACTAGAATTAATTAAAATAATACACTAAACTTAAACACTAGGTTATATAAGACAAACTTACCTATGCGCAGTGACCCAAAGCCACCCGTCGCCCATATCATTATGCACGAAGAATATGTCTCCCTTTTGGAAGGTTAGCTCGTCCGTGTCCGGCATTTTTGTATACGGCAGTATGGCCACCACGCGCTGCCAGATTTAAATAAAAAAAAAATATTAGTAACTTAAAAAACATGACAATGCAGTTACGATATACAAGAATGGTATTCCGGTTTTTCTGTTCCACCAATCTTTACAATGATAGTAATGGTTAATATAATTATCGCAAAATGGCTTTCTTAAACAATATTCAAAAGGTGTTATCGTATTTCAACAATGTATAACATTGACACAACACACGAAAAATAAATAAATTCAAGTTTTAATTTCTCGTCCTTAAATATTGTGAAGCTAATTAAAAAGAAATAAAAATGTTTCTGCTTTAATTATTTTTACGAAATATCAAAAAACTAAAATGAGATCGTTAGTCCTACTATGTGTAAATTACTATTATGTGAAACTGTGATGTAAATTAATATCTTATGGATTGCAAGAAAATCATTATCGTAAAAAAGGTTAGTCTAACCTTTTTATCATTGACCGGTTCAGGTGGAGGAACGGGTTCAACCAATCGCTCGCGTTTGAGCAGATCTGAGCAATGACTGTAAAAACCAACCAACTCCGTCAGGGAATCGAACTGACGACCCCCAATGTAGTAGTCGCCGCATACTGCTGTAATCCTGTAAAATTTAAGGCACCTTTGATTTACATCCACATGTTCAGACAAGGATAAAGTCAAAGGTATTTATTATATTCATATAAAATTATAAATAATTTATGTGCATAATAATATCCGTTTATAAGCTACCAAATTACTGTTGCCTGAAACACTTACCAGCTCAATTATTAGAGTAATGGATAAGAATGATTATATTACCTAAAATGATTGATTCCAGTGCGTCCTAAGTAGCTGAGTACATAAGACCCAGGCTTTCGATCGCTTTCTCGAACTGCAATACATACAAGTATTTTATAATAAAAAAGGCATAAGAGAAAATAAGCAACACAACTAACAATAGTAATAACTCAAAGAAATAATTTCCATTGTTGCATGATATATTCATTTAAAACATGTCATGGGAAATAACATTAGCTCGCCTATTGTTTTCTGTACTTAATGTGAACAAATATTTATGGATGATATACTCTTATGATTTCATTTGCCGTTATGAGATAAAAATGAATTATGTCTTGATAACTTCACATCCTAAACAATAACATGTTTTACATACAGTAGACCCATGGTAATACGGACCTCAACTAATCTGGGTCCCCCTGTAATCCTACCCACCTATCACTGTTGATTGCAGATAAATATTTTGGCAAATCGTCACAAATATAATGCATGAAGAAACACTCCTTACTTTACACTTATTTCCGGGTTAAATAGTTTAGGTTAAATTATTATTTTATATAAGTAATTTTTCATAGTACAAATAGATTCTTCGATTTGTAATTTATTAGATTACAAGGTACTCCTATTAAAAAGAATCCAGACTATGGAGGGTATTGAGTAATATTGTATGATCTGACAAATTCCATGATCGACATTGACATCATCCTGCAGTTTTTCAGATTACCCCAGGTCCAATGTATACCCATACTTTCAAATATTATAATAATAACATAAACATGGCTATTGTTGTTAATGGTGATTATTAAATAATCCACCAGCACTAATCTAGGAGTTTTCTCCATAAATTGAATCAGGCATAATATAAATGCTAAGAATAAATACACATTTTGTAGTTATTCCACAGAAATTAAAAGCTGGGTCTGAAGATGATGTGCCAAAAAAGTAATTATTTTATTTACCTAAATAACTTCCCAATTTTCCAGCTGCCCACAATCTTTCCTCTGAGGTATAGCGGTCAAGACGTCCATGATACCATTCAGTCTCAGGTGGAGCAAGTACTGCTTGACGCTCCCCTGTAGAAACAATAAGAATATTAGTTTTTATGACTACTTTAAATTTCAGGACAATACTTATTTAAAAAAATAAATTTAATGTAACTTTGTAAAACCATAGCTTCACACAACATTGGAGATATTGTTTGTCTGGTTGTTTGGACAGTCCTCAAGATAAAGATTTCCCAAAGAACATAGTTATATGTGTACACACAAAATACATTATACACATTAACTACTGGCAACTTGACAACTTGAGAACCTACTCTTTTACCATCTTCTATACTTCTACTCTGTTATTAATTATTTCTTGATAACAGGACTGCCTTACACTAAGTCCCAAGTCCCATTGTCCTACTAGAAAAATACAAATTGTATCTGTATTCCTCTTCTCATCTAATAAGTCTTAACATTCCTTATATTTAATCTTATTTGAAATTTGGTGACCCTAAAAACATTGACACTAAAAGTAATATTAATGTAAATGTAAATATGTAAACTAAGAGGCATTTTAGTAAATTAATTATGAAAGTATTTTCATCCTATAATTAACACGAAGGGATATAAAGGTGCGGTTAACGAGAGGCGTAGAGACGTAAATATTTTGACATTTAAAAATATCACATACCATTAGTACTGGGCCCATCAGCTTCGTCAAGCTCCAGATCAGCAGCCAGTTCGGCCAGGTCACCGCCGCCGTCTTCCGACTCGGTCGAAGGAGACCCTAGCTTATCCTTTATAGGGGGTCCGATCGGTGCCCCCATAGCGCGAATCAAATCAGCCATTTTTTGTCTCTATACACCAAATACATAAACTCTTATAGATTAAAACAAGAAAGCAGTGACTCATACATTATTCACCGACGACTATATGAAAATTAAAAAGATAAGACTAACGTGTTCACAGCTAAACCGAATTATTCACACACCGACTTGAATTGAATTTTATGAAAAACAAATAATTGATGATTTGGTACGTCAAATCAAAAAATGAGGTGGATAAAATCAATTCACCCCAATAATAAGTTAGTAATGCAGCAAAACAGGTTTAAATTCACAGAAATAATGCATTTTTCTCATCACATATACGCCCGACCGATATACACACTTCAACACTAAAAAAATCACAAAACCATGCACAAAACAGATTAAAAAGAAATAATTGATTTTGACACTTATTTATAGAGCTGCCATGTAATAATTTTATTTATTTTATTACTATATAGACAATAATCAATATAAAGAGTAAACTGTGTGAACCCATCCCAACTAGACAAAATTGTTTACATACAGTATGCACAATATGTGGCCTGGCTTTATGAATTAACTAATTTACATAGTAGACATCTTCAAAATTTCTAGATATTCTACACCTTTCAAACTAGTAATAAAAATATTGTACAAAAGCCAACTTCAAAACGAAATAATTTATAATTTTGATGTCGACCTCTTCTCCTGACACTACCATGCGAGGGTCGACATCACAGGAGGTATATGAACTGAAAAAGGAGATGCCTGCAGCTCTTTGAACCAAGGTACCCAAGATGGCACCAAAGTGGTATCAAGGTACGCAAGTTTTCACCGATTTGCGCAAGGAACTGACTGTGAATTTTTTAAGGATAAATTCAAGAGAATATTTAAATTTCACTATAATTTATAAACACTTTTGTGTCAGTGAGCCTTTTAAAACTGAAGCGTCTTGAAATAATACTGACAGAAAAAATGTTTGTAGTTAATATCTCATGTGCCTAGAACCCAGGGGCGTAGCTACCGCCATATCAGCCGTATCAATGATACAGGGCCCCAAGCTACAGGGGCCCCGAACGTGTGTAAGCAAAAACGATTTTTTTAAACAATCTCACAGAGTTTAATCCTTAAAATCTTAATACATTTTTTATGCTTGTAAGTCAGTTACTTCTTTCATGAATCTTTTTTGAAGTGAAAACTTCTATAGCGGTGTTACACGACTTTGAGTAGGGAAAAATCTATGGCTTCGCATAAGCAACATTTTAAGGTATAAAGCTATGAGTATAACTATAGATATACTTTAAACAAACGCGCGCGCATCTGCCTAGGTACGCGCGTTTTTTTAATTATTTCAAATAATCGTATGAACGTTTGAAAATGTTAAATTATTTATTTTGTAATATTTAATTTAGCTTGACGTTCATAATTTTAATTTAAACATTTGAAATATAAATTTTAATACTGAAATTAATCTAAGTTATAAGTTTTTACTTCTATCGGCAGTCATAGGGACTGCATTTTTTTATTTGAACGAGCCTGTTAGCGTGTTGGTCGTTAGAAATTTGTTGCTAATATGATGATGATATCTGGTGATAAACAACTAAAATGTACTTTTTTCATATATGTTTAATGATATATCGATATCTTACAGATAGTGCGTAACGAATCAACCAGATCTGGGTCTGATAATGAATTTTGGTGCTATTGTCTAGGTAGATTAAGTCAATGTCAAATTCCTCGAGCATTAATTGGAGTTGTCACTTATAATTAACGTGTATATATTTTTACGTAATGCGAGCAATTTTGTTTCTATCATAAAAAATGTTTGTTCTTCATTAAGGCCCCCGAACAAATTTTGATAAAGGGCCCTTCTAAGGCACACTACACCACTCACAGGAACGTTCTTATATGTTATGTTTATGTTGGTGTTTTTGTGTAAAATGATGGAATGGTAGGTGTACTACCTAAAAACAAAAAGTATAAAGCATTCAATACCATCCTGGCTTGTCGTATTATATGTTTAACATACGCCAGAAGTACTCCAGGAGTACGCCAGGAGCAAGGGTTACGATTTTTTTAGAAACTTAAATATTTTATCTTGATATCATAGTTTATTTAGTAATCGCACGTTGTCCAACATTCTAATGTCAAGGGGTCATGCTATGGGGTCATTAATTAATTACGTGAGAATGGTTTTGGCAATTTGGTTTCCCCATGGAAAAGGATAAAAAAAGTCATGCTTTCTTCAGCGATTAATGTTAGCAAATCATACATGCGATATTTTTAATAATAACTAAACTTCATAATGAACTTTCTAAGTGGCAATTTGTATTTATTTATTTATTGTTACTTAGAACGACACAAAAGTCACTTACACTAAATAACACAATTTAATTATAAAACAATATTCAAATATAATATATAATAGGTATATATTGTAAGTAGTTTTGAAATAGTTGTAAGAGAAATGTAGACTAGACTAGCTTGCGACTTTCTTGACTCAATTTATTATATCCGAGTATCTTTATGACAAAAGATAATACTATGTTGCCAGTTTAAATTACATGCATAGATAACATAGACTACGTATTGATCACACGGAGATCGGGGAAGGGGCGAGGCGCGGAGTCCGTCATTTACATTTACGAGTTTCGTTGGAAGCGAATGTGTTGTTCATCGATTCATATTTCTCACTATACAGTAAAAATAATTTAGTTTGGTTTCTAATATTTGTTTTAGTTAATTTTGAAAGTGAATTATCGTTAGTGGAATCTTCAATCTAAAAATAGTAAGTTAAAAGTCTATTCAAGTATTTCCATTAAAATCATAATCACTTTACTGCATTGCATCACCTAAATACGCGTCATGCGTGCGCAATGGATCAATAGAGTTCTCCTGACGCCATTTTGTGAACGACAGTTTTCTTTGTTCTTAACTGCGTTCAGTTTTACCGTGTCATCTTCCCAAAACCAAATCAATAGTATTTTTTTTTTGATTTACAAATCGCAATCGTTGTTTCAGATAACAAAATGCAGATTTTTGTGAAAACATTGACTGGAAAAACAATCACGTTAGAAGTTGAGCCTTCCGATACAATTGAAAACGTAAAGGCGAAAATTCAAGACAAAGAAGGTATCCCTCCCGATCAACAGCGATTGATTTTCGCAGGCAAGCAACTCGAAGACGGCCGCACTCTATCTGACTACAACATTCAAAAGGAATCTACACTTCACCTCGTTTTGCGTCTGCGAGGTGGGATGCAGATCTTTGTTAAGACCCTTACGGGTAAAACTATTACTCTTGAAGTAGAGCCATCCGATACTATTGAAAATGTGAAAGCTAAAATTCAAGACAAAGAAGGTATTCCCCCAGATCAGCAACGCCTGATCTTTGCTGGCAAGCAGCTTGAAGATGGCCGCACACTATCAGACTATAACATCCAAAAGGAATCCACCCTCCACTTGGTCCTGCGTCTGCGTGGTGGAATGCAGATCTTCGTTAAGACTCTCACAGGCAAAACCATCACTCTGGAAGTGGAACCCTCTGACACAATCGAAAATGTGAAAGCCAAGATCCAGGACAAGGAGGGCATTCCCCCAGACCAACAGCGTCTGATCTTTGCGGGCAAGCAGTTGGAAGATGGCCGCACTCTGTCAGACTATAACATCCAGAAGGAGTCCACCCTCCACCTTGTGCTGCGTCTGCGAGGAGGAATGCAGATCTTCGTCAAGACACTAACAGGCAAAACCATTACTCTGGAGGTGGAACCCTCTGACACAATCGAAAATGTGAAAGCCAAGATCCAAGACAAGGAGGGCATCCCCCCAGACCAGCAGCGTCTGATCTTTGCTGGCAAGCAGTTGGAAGATGGCCGCACTTTGTCCGACTATAACATCCAGAAGGAGTCCACTCTCCATCTGGTCCTGCGTCTGCGAGGAGGAATGCAGATCTTCGTCAAGACACTGACAGGCAAAACCATCACTTTGGAAGTGGAGCCCTCTGACACCATAGAGAATGTGAAGGCCAAAATCCAGGACAAGGAGGGCATTCCCCCAGACCAGCAGCGTCTGATCTTTGCGGGTAAGCAGTTGGAAGATGGCCGCACTCTGTCGGATTATAACATCCAGAAGGAGTCCACTCTCCATCTGGTCCTGCGTCTGCGAGGAGGAATGCAGATCTTCGTGAAAACTCTGACAGGCAAAACCATCACTCTGGAGGTGGAGCCCTCTGACACCATAGAGAATGTGAAAGCCAAAATCCAGGACAAGGAGGGCATCCCCCCAGACCAGCAGCGTCTGATCTTTGCTGGCAAGCAGTTGGAAGATGGTCGCACTCTATCCGACTATAACATCCAGAAGGAGTCCACTCTCCATTTGGTCCTGCGTCTCCGCGGTGGCAATTAAGCAACTTATGCAATTGAAATTTGATTATTTACAATTTCATTCATATTAGTCACATGTAATTTCTATTGTCTCAATGTCATCATTCCGTTTTATTTGAATAAAAACTTTGCTTGACTATATTTTGTTGTTTATTATTCCCGAAATAACTTGCTACCGTAAGTAATATTAAAGTTTAAAAGAGATTGAAAATTCTGATATTGTATACTACATAAATACTTGCATAAATTCAAACAAGGTTTAAAGTTCTTTTATTAATCAGATAATATTAAAGTCGTAGGTGGTCAAAATACGGGCATTCAATATTTTAAATGAATAAAATACATGCAGGGTATTTATACCAAAATATAAAAGCTACAAAACATAACAGTCGTGTATGTCAAAATCAGTCTATTACCATCTGCTTGCAAATTTAAATATTGTTTAGTAAGTTTAGCTCAGTGGAGTAAATTCATAGGCCTCTATCGTACAAAGCAAACGCCCTCAACTTCGAAGCGTAAATCTAAGAAAATGTGCATAATTAATAATTCTCTTAAGCAGTTTACGATAAATATTGCAACTTGCTTATATATGACGATTGCATAATAGGATATTCATCAAGTTCCAACATTCACCAATCATCTAGAAATGTTGAAATCCATCATCAATACTAAAGATGGTCGAAAGTCTGTACATGGAAGATATTCGAAAAATACTTGGCTCTGGTTTTTAGAATCGATAATAGAACACGTTTCAACAGTTTTTAGAATTTTTGTCTGTTTATATCTTTTTCTGTTTGTTTATTTGACCGCGAATCACGCAAATATGGCTTACCGAATTTTGATGCAAACTTTATTAATTAATCAGTCGAGAGGATCCCCGGCCAGGTTGTAGGCCATAAAAATGCAACCCCTAAAAGCAGGAGTAGGTACTAGGCTGTAGGGGGTGGAGTCGCGGGCACAGCTAGTCATCAATATATTCTATTACCACCTTTAAAGGGAAACAATTATGTCATACATGGTATTAGTTTTAGTATATTTTAATAACCGTTCACGCACCGGAAGCTAAAAAGGAATACTTTTCCTTTTTTTGCAAATTTTTCATTGATGCTCCGCTACTATTAGTCGTAGAGTTATGTTATTTCGCATATAGTCTTCCTCGATAAATAGGACGTATATAAGTGTATAATCTATGAAAAGGACTGTGACACAATAATAATTTTTAAATCCGAAATAGTGTAGTAGTAAATGCATTGATGTTACTTCTGCGCGGGAGGAACGTCGCCACACCAATAGCTGGTGTCACCCGGTATTAAATGTTTCACATAACAAATAATGCTTTTACTTTAATTTATGTACGATTCAATATCTCTAAAACAAACATAATATGAAAAAATAATACTACGAATAAGGAAATATTGTATTGAAAACATGTAGGTATGTTATTTTTTTTACAAAATGAAACACTGGTTTTAATCATTAACATTTTATTAGGAGGCGAAACGAGCAATAAGTTCAGGATAATTTTAATACAAATCAAATTGTATTACATTTCATAATTGTCAAGTTTATCTATCAAATTACAATAGGTAGGTATTTAAGATTACAGTAACATGAACAAGAATACATACATCAAATTGATTATTTTATTGTACCATACCAAAACAGACTTTGCACCGATAATTAAAATTTCTAAATTTCATGCCATAAATCCAGGTGCGACCGATCTTGGAAGTCAACAAAGATGCTTAATTATTGTTCAACAATGCACTTTTAGAGGTGGTGTACCTTCTAATACACTAGATAACAGCAGAATAATTTATTGAATAAAACATTTACGTGTTAATTTTAATACATTTTGAAAGCATATGTCTTAGCTTCTCATATTTATAAAGCCCTTATTCATTTCAACAGATCCCAAACTTTATAAAGCGTCATTGAAACTCAAAATGCTCAAAAATAGATATCAATACATAGATACAGATATTTAACTCGTTATCTACTTAGGTACACAATTTTAATGGTCTATGTAAACATTACGAAAATACAACAACAATTAAGCCCTTTGTGGGACGATCGCGATAAAAGATAGCGCCCACTAAGATATTTTTGAAGAAATATACTATCCGGCTTCGGGTTCACACACATCAGTTTTGTGAAACCCAACGCCACGGACCAAACATCGAAACGACACCCTCGTAACACCAATTAATTTATGTATTTTATTCGCTCAAAATACTTACATTAAGAGACACTTGAAGATAGAACGATTATTATTATTATGAACTTACGTACGACTAACATTAGATCTAGGTATTGTCTTTTGTATGCCAGAAAAGTGATTTAATGGGGTCCGTTCTGTTCATGACTTAATGGACATGACAAGAATAATCTCTATGAAATACAGCAACTTTAACACGGAATATAAAGACGACAATTTTAAACATTTTACGAGTATTATATAAATCAATATTAGAGGCCACGAATATAATTTTCTATGATGTATCTATACAATGCATAAAATAAATTGATCATAGGTTTAATATTACCTTAATATAATGCATATGCATGTTAAAGATAAAAACAATCAATAATAATACAAACATTCATGATAAGAGACTGCACCAACAGTATGACACCTAAAGTTATCACAATGACGTTAATATAATATTAATATTTATTCATTTAATAATTTGCCAATAATATACTGAGACACGAATAGCTGGCAAGATTCAAGAATTCACACCTCAATTTTCGTGTAGACATAATAATACACGTCAGACAGTATACTTACTCCCTTTAAGAAAAATAAATTACCCGCAAATTTATAACTGTAAAATCTAATCTCATATTAACTACATTATAGGTATTTTAATACTAATAAATTTTAATATATCATGTTCTGCGCATTACTGGATGGTTGATAGACAACTAAATATATAAGAAGAATCTCATCATTCACATACGTGAAATTATTTTATTATTATGCTTCCCAATGCATACTAGAACATTGACTTATATACTGGGTGTGTAGGTACAATTATTTAAATGTATTTCTAGAACTTAATATACCTCATTACTACACAAAACATATCAATTAAATTATGTATACACAGCACAAAATGTGCTTTAATACCATAATCACGATGAGATATTTATATCCACTACATAACAAGACAGCATTTATTATGTTCCACTTGTTTTTTAAACATGTATGTAAATAGCTCTGCTCAACAATTGACAAATAATAAATCATGTTATCTTTAAAATATAATGTGGCTGTTGATCGAAAATGAATTGGAAGACCTAATATTTAAACACGAAGTCATCAAACGAATTAAAAGGAGCATAGTATGTCGTACCTACAGTATTGAGCTTTTGACACAAATATTTAAAATAGTTGAAACATCTACATAATACTGGGACGAGATAACAATTGTTATTGGTGTGAAACTAACAAGGGCAGACCACTTATCAAATACAATCACGCTAATTTATCAAACCGTAATCTAACACAAACACATTTAATTGCGTTCTATAATTATCTAATCAAATGTAGTTGATGTTTCTTTGGTATTTAAAACGAACTAGGATTACGGATAGAATCTAATTGAAGGTAATCACGTTTCTTTGTTCATAATACGATCAATAAACCGCTATTAACGAGCAGAGGAAACGTGAAACCTTTAAGATTGCATTACTGATAGTGGTCTGCCAAGGATGATATAGTATAACATATTGTCAGCTCTGAAATTTCCTTAACATACTTGTATTTATATAATAGACACAATATCCAACGATTCGTCTTTGGTAAGTAAACGATGAATATTAAAATTGTTCACAACACCACATGCAATGTAACGACGACGGATCCACTACATAATAAAGTGATTAATATTTCAATAGAAACATTTATGCTTATCCTTTTGAAGCGCGTAAATTGTTGCATCTCTTTACATTATTACAGAGCTGCCAATAACAATGTGAATAAAGTGATATTGTAGCGAAAGGTCGAAGTTTGATCTCGTAAGATAGATTAGTCAAATGTAGAACAATACGTATATTTCAAAACCGAGGTAGTTAACAGATTGTCCGTCATAAAATATAATGTAACAATTAATGTATAAGTAATTATCGTTACGATAAGGTCAAATTTAATTGTCTACTGTCGGTCCAATTATTTTATGCGTTTCTTCATTCAATGTAGTTATTTTAAAAGTAGTTACATCGAAATATTTACTTGCTTGCTAAACTTTATAATGGTTCGGTTAGCAAGACCCAAGACCAATCAGAACCTATTGGCATAGAGCTCTAGCTAAACCACAGTCTATAGAGTATGACGATTAAGAGACCAAATATCGCGATTATCTTTCCCATTCACGGCATGCCTTTTATGTTAATAAAAAAACAATCTCTATAGAAATGTAAACTAGCTTAACTTAAACAAAATAAAAGTCAATGTTTAATACGTTAATTTGGAATAGACTAATCCAATAGACAAAAACTTCGACCTTTATCTACAACATATTTTTTTTCACCGAACACGGGCACATTGCTGCCATTGGGCGTAAACTCGTAAAGCCCCGAAACGAATAATTACAGTTATATTTGAGAACCAAAGAGCAAGTGGCTCAAACGATGCCATATTAAAACTCCGTAAACTTTCATTTCAGAAGAGGGAAATTACTCATAAACAATTGCTCCACGAGGCAAATGGGTGTGGCGATGACCCCGAGCGAATCTTTTATATTATATACCACCCGGCAAATCTATGCAAATCCTCTGAAAAGATGGTATCTTTAATATCGATCACAGCGCCACCACCACCGGGCAATATTTGCGGGGCTGTACCATTAATACATCATAAAAAGTACATGCCACCAACCACTACACTATCAAGTACTTAAATATTCTGTAAAGTTTGTTTCGTGGCCCGCATTCGGCGAATAGAGAGTGTAATGAGGCGAGTAGAGTGTGAAGTGTGAGAATGAGGAGCGCGGTTACATGTTGGGCAGCGGCACGGTCACCTGCACGTAGCTGATGGGGAAGTAGCCCGTCTTGCCGTTCACGGAGCCCTCGAACCAGTTCTCGTCCACTTTGCTGATGAGCGTGATCACGTCGTTCTCCTGCACAAGTGACATTTATTTAATGTTGAAGTTTGGGAAATTATAACAGGTTTTAGAATGTAGAGTAAATGTTCACATTGGAGATTCCTTGGTATGCAAGGCTTATAGGTAAAGTTGATTAATTTTTATCAGTCGATTCATCTGCCTTGACGTTAAGTTTAAAAAAAAAGTCTCAATCTATACCTAACTATATATACCTGAGTACAAATGAGGACAAAAGGTCGCATTTTGTACTTTTAAGAAATGATTTCTAGTTACGATGCGTTACAAGGAGATGTTCTCTCTTCTAAAAAACTTTTAAAAAGGTAAAGATTCTGATTCAGGAGGCTGTATATTTTATGTATCTTTCTTGACACGCTCTTCAAACAAGAATCAAACTATAATAAGTGGCACGTACTGTTACCATTATATATACAGTTCAATGATACAAATTTTTATCATTTTATGTAAAACAGTTCTGGTATTCGATTTAAACAAAGTTAGTTTAAATTCTATATGGGTTTTATTACGAATATTTGTGGGCGAGGATCACTTAGTGTACTTGGTGTAGAATTTTCATACCTGCAGGTACATTAATTACATGACAAAAACTAAAAAAATAACCTTGAATCCAAGCTCGCCCTGGTTCTCCGGGTCGAAGTCGTAGAGAGCGGTGCAGCAGGGCCCCTTGGCGGGCGCCAGCGGGGTCCGCGCGGGGGACTTCACCGGCGACGGCAGCGGCGACGCTGCGGGCACGCGCCGGGTCAGCGGGTATCGTACGGGCGGGGACGGAAGCGAGAGCGGGAACGGTACGTTAACACGCACCGCCGGTATACGTTTATCATTTCATTTTTTCATTAGATAGTGCCACGTGTTTGTGATAATATCGTTTATATACTTGCAAAGTATTGTTTACTATTTACTTGTTTACTATTTGTATTTCCTTTACTCTATACTATAACATAGAGAAAAAAAAAGCAAATAGAAATGCTGGTTTTGAATTCTCTGCTTCTTGTTTATGCTTTTTGTTAAGAATGTCATTTCTTGTAACATAATTTATCATAAATTCGATTACTCATATAATATAAACACTATTTTTAT
>DWNR01000395.1:0-20325 GCA_018250455.1 Polygonus leo | reverse complement strand
GTGATCTCATCTCCACCGCGTTAATTCTGCTTTCATGCTGTTTCTGACATACCCAGCTCTCACTTCCATACAGTAACCTATAATGTAAGTACTACATAACGTAAGTACTATATATTCAAACGCAATCGAAGTTTTTGTACTTGAATTCGTAAATAGATGAGAAAATTGTGTTCGAAGCTGCTGGCAATAGCTAGTTTCACAGAAATAAACAAATTACTGTTTCATTCAAGTCGTGTACTTCGGGACGTCACAACTCTGGTTATTGTTTTTTTATGGAATAGTAGCAGAAGTGAAGGAGAAGTTTTATAAAGATCATATCTTATGTCTGAATCGAAATGGAAATGCTGGCAACACTGGCACAATATAAACCAAACAATGTCTATCCCTATGGACTCTTATAACACCGTAATTTATGAGTATTAAAGGCAAAGTCGCATTAATGAAATAATTAGTGTAATGGTCAAGAAAAAAACAAAGTCACTTACATGTGAATAGTTTTCCCGCGCAATAATCTTTTATTAATCGCATGTCAGATAAAACAATATAAGGACTATCCAACTCTAATTAAACTGGAGACATTTTTCCGATAATAATCACCATTCGTAACTGACATCCCGTATAGAAATTAGACAACTGATCCATGTTAGTCCAATACTTGGCTCTATTTCAATAGTATTATTATTTTTAGTTTTCGGAGACGGTAAACTTTGTTAAACGACGTTCCGTGTGGTGAGTTTAAATTATAGTTAGTAATTTATTATATCGGTCTTTGTCTGTATCATGCATAACGCGTTGTGACTAAGAAGTGCAGTTGCAAGGTGCACCGGAAGTGAAATCATTGGAAAATGCTCAAGAATTTATAGCGATGTGCGATATAATTATATTTTAATTATTCGTTCGATACACAATGCCATTGCTGGTGTGATATGCGTTTATTGCGTTGTATATTTTTAGGGTTCCGTATACAAAGGGAAAAACGGGACCCTATTACAAGGACTCCGCTGTTCGTCTATCAGTCTGTTTGTCACCAGGTATCTGTATGTCTGTATCTAAGGAATCGTGATACCTAGACAGTTGATTTTTTACAGATGAAGTATGTTGCCACTATAACAGCAAATACTAAAAACAGAATATAAGCTGTTGGATTACCTAATAAATAAATAAATAATAAATATTTAAGTGGATCTCCCATACAACAAATGTGATTGACATCATTCGTGCGCGAGTTCCTCTCGCACTTGGCCGGTTTTTCTATGTAGTTGGTACCTAAGGGTTCGTACGATTCTACCGTAATCGTATTTGGGTGAGTAACAAATGTCCATGTGCGGCATTCTGCGGCAGGGACCATATACTATCAGATTGACTGCATGCTCTTATGCCACCTTTATACGATACTAGTTTTTGCCAGCAACTTTGTCCGCATAGAAGTCGAAAATCCCTTTTAGGGGTAGAATTTCGAAAAATCCTTTCTTAGTGCTCACTTACATCATAAAAGGAACCCCAGTACCAAATTTCAAGTTTCTAGGTACAGTCGTTTCGGCTGTGCGTTGATATGTCAGTCAGTTAATCAGTTTTGCCTTTTATATATACAGATAAATAAATTTTCTTGATAAATGGCGTAGTGTACATCACACGGGTTTACTACAACGGACGCAGTCGGTTCGATGTCCCGTCAAAGAGAACTGTACAATATTTAATTTACTGCAAATTCTATATAACACGAAAAACTTAATATATTTATCTTAACTTGGTGATTAGTTACCCAGTCTTCTCTACATATATTTACATATACATTCGACACATACATCTATCTGTCGATTTTGAGTATTAGTAAGTACATACTTGACTATAGTAGCTAGGCAACTGTTTGGAATGGAATGCAACGTACGATTTGCGTACAACCTGTAATGGTACAACATGTCCGACTCTGAAATTGTTGCAGATTGTTCATGTGGGTAACAAGTTTGATCTGGAACTACTAACTAGCGTCCCTAAACAATGTCAGAACTCCTCTCCAGAACCGTTGTATATAGATAAATCAGCCAAATTCCTTTGTTTCAATGTTTGCTGAATAGATATAGAATATATGTGATGTATTAAAAATGTCTTTTTTTATTTGTTTCGTTATTTAAAATAATTGATATATAAATAATTCAGTTTGTAGCCGATAATACAGAAAGGAATTGATGGATAATGTTGATAGAGCAGTATTTTTATTTTAAAAGAAGAGTTTTATATTTCGATATTTTTCATTTCGAAGACCCTCGGGAATGGGATATTTTCAATACTTTTTGAATGATCAGTTTTCCCGGAATACACTAGAATGTTTTTTTACTAATCCAATAATAAATATCAGATTGAACCAGAGGCCGGGCTAAGTGAGTATTCTATACAAAATACTAATTTATTTTAATATTATTATTAACCTTTTTAGGGTCTTAATGAGAAAACGTAATTATTATAAAATTACGGCTGTGTTATCCGAATTTGTTGGACTGGTTGAGTTTAAAGTTACACTACATTGTTTTAATATAGATGTTGCTTTCAAGAAGCTAACAAGGATTGGATCAGGATCAGGACTTTGAATATATTTTAATACTTATACAAAATTCATCAAGGATATTTTCATCCATTATTTTAATTAGTCTCACTAATTGAACAATGAATAAAAAAATTACCTCCAAAAGTATCCATTGAGCCTAAAATTATGATTACAATATAATCATAGCTTAGAAATTCTAAAAAAAACACTTTTGATGAAAATTGAACATTCCATATTTCTTTTAAAATGCCGTTATTTAGCTAATCATGCATAATGTTGAAAACCAAATGTGTGTTCCACGCTCTCTCAGAGCTACCTACCTTGTCGTGGTGGGGGGCTTGCGTATCCCAATAATCTCCTAGGCTATGTCCGATAGGGCTACCTACACCAGATAGGCTAGGGGGGAGGGATTAGACTAAGAGTAGTTACCAGTTGACCTCCATCTGGAGGGAATGGCCTGGGGAGCAGAGACGGCTACTTACCTGCCCGCGCGGATGCCGTGAGCGCACGCAGGGATAGAGTGTGGGCAGCATGGGATGTAGCGAGTCTTAAAGCCGTCTTGCCTGCTTCCCCGATATCGCGGAGGCGGCTATGGCCTGGGCCTGGGCTGTGGCCACTACCTTCCGGGTATGCCAGGGATTGGTGTGGGGTGCAGGCCGTCTTTTACCGGTTGGGGCCGCGCACAGCGGACGGTGGGTATGGGGCCATCTTGCCTGCTTCCCTGGAGAGAGTAGTGGGCGGTGACCGACATTGGCCGTTGATTGCCGTCCGCCGTGAAGTCCCAGGGTGGACGGCGTGCTTAATTTCAGCACGCCGCAATGGTGTGTTGGGGGTTGCCCCCAAGGAGGGTCCGGCCAGTGCTGCTGGCCGGGTGCTACCAGCGTAGGCGCGGTTGGCACACAACCGCGCCTACGCTGGTAGCGATCCCGCGTCTCCGATACTGGGTGGTGAGGAAGAGCACCATCAGGTCGGTCGAACGGTCTGTTGGAGCCCGACATAACCTTCCGTTGGTCCATATGGTAGCGGGTACCACTATCGGGATTTCCTTACTTAAAAAAAATGTGAGTTCCAAATTTGTGCTCTATATACAGTGCGTCAAATTTCATCATTATCATCATTTCATGATTCCTTTACTTATATAGATAGGGGCTAATAACAGCGTTATTAAAAATAAATGTTTACTCACATATGTATTACAGGAAAATCTATAAATAGTCTGTGATCTTAAAATAACCTCGTGAATCCTTTGATGTTCCGCATTTCCAGTTGAAATGCGCAACAAACAGTTCTAATTGCGTTTCGTATTAACAAATGGCCAACCTTTACGAAGTGTTTATCTATCAGTATTATTAAAAGATAAATACTGGTTTCTTGGTTGGGGACCATTTAATTTTAACTGACTTCAAAAAGAAGGGGGTTAAATGTTAGTCTGTATGTTTTATTTATATTTGCTCACAGATATTTCCGTCAATATTGAGACAATTTAAAAAAATCTTTATGCTATGTGTTCAACGTGAAGTAAATTGAACACATAGCATAAAGAATTGTCCCACAATTCACGGAAATATTCCTTAGTAGTTCCTTGGACTACGAAGATATACATACCAGGGAATGGCTCATGCTGCAATGGGTATATGCGACATGTTTCCGTATAAGTTCATTGTTTAAAAACCGATTTCAATCATTCTTTATTTTATATAAGTTCCGTGTAGTGTTGAGGAATGATCTCATTTTATTATAATTATTTGACCTTGGATATTGATGGTAAAGTTTCAAAATCTAATGTGAAATGCATAGTAAATATGATATTCAAAATTTTATGATTAAGAAGTCCGTGACTGGTCCGTGACATTTATTTGCGGAAAGCTAAGTTCTGATCATGCACTGCATCACATCACATTATGGTGGCATGCAGTGCCAAAACGTAACTCTTGGTATTTGTCTCTTTGCAAGTACTGTTGCAAACACTAAACCGAAACTACATGACAAATTTTAACACATATTTCTTCGGCTTTTAACTTGTAATGATGAAGGTAATTTTGTATCATGCTAGTTTAACATTTCAAAATATAAAGTACTAATTACAAACTAACAAATTAAGAATAACGTTGACCATATACATAAAATGAAACCAATTTCAATTGTACGGGCCATCACGCGGCATACAAAGTACCAGCGTAATTTGCAGTAGTTGTTTATTCAAAGTTTGCCAGTCTGAAATCCGTACCACTAAAAACAAAAATAAACCTTCAAAAACAAACTAAAAAGTAAAAAATAATTTTTAATTTTGACGTCGGTGCCAAGTGTTGCTCCTTCAGCTCATATGAGCAGCATATGTGGTATACGACACACATGCATGCAGCATGCAGTAAACACTATGTGGTCACTGCCGCCCATGGGCTATACTAATGAACCCCAAGTACGAATGAATCTTACCAAGGTAAACCACAGATGCATTGCTACCGCTAAAGACTAAGATTTTCCCCTTGTGTGTAAGCACTGAGTAAAATGGCGGCTACCGTCCATGCCTTTCCAAAACCGATACACATGAATTGCTTGACGGACTGTAGCAAATTGCTGCAATAAAGGACCAACGTATAGTACTGGCAACCCGTTGCTGCCTTTACCGTTCGCTCTTCCGCGCGAGAACTTGCATAACCACTTGTCGTTTTATATTGATCTAAATACAGTCCTTATTAGTTACGAAACAACAGGGATCTTGGGTATTTACATATCATATGCACGTGCAATGTCAGAGTCAAATGGAGAATAATAATATATTATAGTTCTTGTTTTGGTTTACCTTTTCTGAGTAGGAGCGCTACAATGTCACCTTCTGTATATGTAGTATGGCATTATACGGGTTTTCAATGTACCGAGAGATGTATTTTGTAATTTCCATAGGTTTATAATTTGAATTTGAATTTGAATTAAGAATTGATTTGTTTCTTAGTTACTCCCGGAGCGCTAGATAAGGCCCTCTTAAAAAGGTGCAAAAGGGTATATTCTTCTGAGGCTTCGATGTATTGGCGACTCACTTGGTGGTACAATTAATCATAGTAGATGGTTGCAAATTTCCACCAGGTGGCCTTATATCATTATTGATAAATAAGTTGGCAACATTGCAAGTGATTCATTTAAATTCTACATCGTTTGTTGACTCCCAGTCATATACAACTATGTATTTCAATTTATCTTTAACATAATAAATGTTTTGTTACCATGTAATTAATAGAAATTTTTAGATAATAATGGGTAGTTTGATGACTTAACTTATAACCTAATACGTCACATATTCGTCACGGGATATCATCATCACAGTATTCCTCTCGCCAATAGCGGTATTGATAATCCATTCCATCCTTTGCATTTCCAACTTACGCTTGGTCGATTTTGTTTATATTTTACATTGGCAATTTTATTATGAGTTTTTTTTATTATGAAATTCCGCTAGAATCCGTTCACATTGAATGCGCTATATAAAATTTACCCTAGATTGTTGCCTAGACTTACTTATAGGGTAACATAGAGTAAATGTTGTTTACAGTTTTTGTTGACTTCATTTATTGTAAGAATCAATATTTATGTATAATAACATGCTCAAACCAAGTCAACGTTATTTAAGAAGTCAATTATCGCCAATTCTAACCCTATTCTTGCTGCATTTACTGATAACTGGATATTTAAATATGTAAATGAAGAAAATGTTAAGTATACGTGTACATCGGATAAGCAGTAACAAAAACATCACATGCACCTCACATTTCACGTGATTAATTTATAAATTGACGTCAATGATTATTTTACTATTTAGTAGCAATGTATATTATATAAGACATAAATATTTAGATATGCTTATGTACAAATAATTTATAATACGCATAAACAAATAAAAAAGAAACTTAATAATCTTTATAAACATCTATAGTAAACTATCATATTTAAACTAACTAACATGCTTAAACCAACACAACACAGAGATAATGATATTGACTTTAATTACACATGGATTATGGGATAAAGCTTTATCTATATTTATTGTGTTAAGTGTCGGCAATTTATACATACTTCTTGGTAAAAAACAAATTATTTGTCACATTGTAATAACATACATGTCATTATTAAGCATTTATTAATTTATTTAGTTTAATTCTTAGTATTATTATCGTACTGTTACACAATCAGCAGTTTCGACTAGGTGCTTTGCGTGCTGAGTCAGGTCAATTGGTCGGGTGGCAGCAGCTATTCTTGAATCAATTGAAATAAATATTGTTCAATCAACTACAGCAGAATTTAATCATTCATTCTGAATATGCTGTTTTTAATATTTAGGTGTTTATACATTGAAAGGTTGTGATAAAATCGAAATAGAGCACATGCAAGCGTTACCTAAACATTCCATCTATTCAGTATTCTTATGTTACATGGCCGTATGTCTTAAACCATATTTTCGGTGTTTTTTCGAAATCGATGTAAAAAACTATAAAATTGGTAATAACATCTGTTGGTTGATGTCGGAACCGTTACTGTGCGAGTTTGATTTTTGAACATATATCAAGTTAAAATAGATCAAAGCATTCTTCAAGTAGCGTCCATATCCATCTCGACTAACACACAAAACAATACAAAAATTGGATAATTGTTTATCTGCTTTAACTGATAGGTAGTATTTTTATCTATGTTAATGATTATTTGTCTTCGAAAACTTAAATTTGACTACACAGTTTGTTAAGTTGGCTTCAATTTGGATTTTTCATAAATAAAGGTATCAACTCAAAATCGGTCTTTGGATATAAAAATGCAAGTTACGCTTATTTTAAGTTCAACCTTGTCTAGTGTTATACCATTTTGAAATTTTAATTATATGCGCCATCTTTTGATAAAACTTGCCATGGTAGTGTTCGTACATTTTTTTTACACCGTACGATGTCAAAGTTTGTGTAAAATAATTTTCTTTGAAAAATTTAACTTAAATTTGAAGTTTGAGTATGTATACATAACAGGCATAAACAGGCCTACCTCCAGTTCACGGATTATCGTTGAATTTTGGGACATATACAGGTATATAGATAGATATATCTTTTAATTTCTCTGAATTATAAAAAAATGATAAATATGAACGTAAATCATTACAACAATGTATTTAATATCAATTGGATAAAAATGAACATAATATTCAATTTTGTTATAAGTGGTCACATATGCATTGCATTCACCAAGACGTAAAACATTATGGCACATTTATAAACATTTTACACTTTGAGGAAACATAACAGAGAAATAATATGGGATTTCCTACAACTAGTTTTATTAGATAAAATATAATGTATTTTTAATGATTAGGGAAAATAAACGTGCATAAAAAGCCAGTATGTTCGACAGATATAACAAGTTTACACGCTTTAAGAAAATATTACTTATAATTTTGATTTTAAATTATGACGCAATCTGTTATTTTATTAAGAGGATCAACGTAAAAGATGATGTTTTCATAGAAAGCTCTTTCATACACGCTTGATACAAAGTTTGAGATAAACGGACCGCTGAGGATAGTATCCACGTTTGTTTTAAAGAGAAGATTTTGCTTAAGTCTTTCAGCGCAACAACTTGTAATCTTGGCATTTGCTAGGTGCACCAGTAAAAGGAAGTCATTCCAGCGGTAAACAATAATGTACGGTCGGAAGCGTCTTTCACGCTACACCGGCTTCAAGCGAGTTGGCAAACGCAGGCCTTTAAAGAGGGGGCAATTTGCACTGTACCGCCCCCCGGATACTGGCTGCTCATTAACTATGAACGACGTCATCAAGGCGCTTCTTCAGCAGAAAAAACCCTGTTTAACAGTAGCACTCTCCACGAACAAGCGGCCGGCGAGGTGCTTTTGAGCGGCCACCGCTACAAAGTGCATATAAATTGCTCCACGAAATTGAAGCGGAGATATGAAAGCAGCGCCGCAATGGAGTTTTGAAAGACAAGCTATGGGCAAACCACTTCAGAAGCCACGGACGTTATGAAAAGGTAAAAATAGAAAGTGCGCAGTGAAAGAGTAGGTAGACACTGTAGTTAATGTGTGTGTTTTGTTGAAAAAATATTTTGCAAAACGTGTTCTGCTCAGACTGCTTACAATTACAAAGAAAGAAAAAAATATAGTATGGCCTCTTATACGTTTTCTTTAGTGATAATTTTGCGAGAAAAAGATATGTCATTTGTATTTTATCCACATGTTATTTATTAAAAGTCCTAGTTTTTTTAAATAAAAATGTTAGATATCTAATTAAAGGTTCATTGTGAATACAGGGTTATGAAGAGAGTACTAGCGGCATGGGCAAAAAAGAGAATTTGTAATTTAAAGCAAATCGTTGCAAAATGAAGACATTTTCATAAATAAAACCGTTCAAATAAAATGTGTTCCTTGTTAACATGTATTTAAACTCAAAAGCATGTATCGTACCGTTGTTATGGTATCAGCACGGGAGTGGCTATGAGTTTTTGTAATAAATACAATTAATATTATTTGTATTATTATATGTATGTTTATTTTTACCTCACAAAATTTTCATGAAAGTGTGTTTCATCGCATTTACGATATTGTTAATATATTGAAAACTTTAATTGAACATTCTAGGAAATTCGTCGAAACGAATATAATAATGAAGTTTACACGTCTCAAATACCTTGATTCCAAGTAGAACTTTTGTTGTGTTAAGACTTATCTCAACTAGTTCCGAATCTCCCCTAATTGCATGTCTCTACGAGACCGAATAATTTCTGAAGTTTGGTAGAGTCATTGGGGTAGTTGACAACACAACTTTAAATAAATTGTTACTTCTGTAAAATATTCACGGAATAGTTAGCATATAAACTTATATATTATTACACTAGTAAATACGATCTGAATAACGATAAAGGTATATATTTTTGAACATTATCAATTACACTTTACTTTTATATAATTTGCTTTGAATAAAGGTAGACCATTTCAAAAATTACATTTAATTCCTACTATCTTGTCGTTTCTCAAAGTGAATAGACCCAAGGTGATTTGCAAAGCATTGTAGACGCTAGTCGTCGATTTGTTTCCTTGGATTTCCTTACCTTATGCAAATACATCGAGATGTCGACTTGAAGAATATTTTGGTGTTACAAAATTTGTAACAGCTGTTACACAATTATTCTCTTAGATTGTATCTATTGGACACCTACAAATTTTACATTTGTGGTTCTTTTTATTTTAAGATATTTCCATTTTAAATAAAGAAAATATACATTGTACAAGTACTACTATCATTTTATTAAATGTTATCTATTACCTAATATTTAATAATTTGTTTGAAAATAATTGTGATGTGAAAAAATATATGTGTCCTTTTATTCTAGGCTAACTTAGAAACCTCAGAATTTAAATACATCCTACATGATTCGACGGATGATTTTACGTAAAGAAATGTTGTGGAAATGGAAATCGTATCATTTTCAAAAAAAGAGACGTGTTCAACTTTTTTACATTAAGTTGTAAAATAAAACATCAAAAATACTACGTGAGAGGTAAAACTGGAAAGTATTTCTTTTTACAAAGCTGGCAACGCGATTGGCAATATCGTTGGCATTCGCATCTGGCGTGAGGTGGACTAAACAAAATGTAAATAGGCCTGATTATACGCTCTCGACATTTCGTATTCCTAAAGCCCGGTTGGAAATAGAGGCAGGAGTAACCTCATTTTATGCTTAATTTCAGTTCTTTTAGGGTAGCCGATGAGGTAACAAGCGGAAACATTGCTTAAAATAACTTCGAATTGTTCTCTATCGGGTGAGCGCATTGATATTTGCATAAATACCTTCGATAGGAGCGTTAATGAAGACCTGTACTTTTGTAAAAACCGATTCATTATCACTCATAATGCTAATGCAGGATGATAATGAATCGATTAAATGATATTAGATGTAAACTATACCTAGGAAATGGTGAAAATTGTATAAATTATAAGGATCAGTGACGATACCTGTAATTTAGTAAAAGCTGATTGCGTAGATAAAGTTGAGGAGGACGACTATAGAAGATCAGAAAGGAAATACTATATGGTAGGGACTATATGGCGCTTGCTTACGATTTATCATTATATATTTTATTTGTATGAAATTTTATACGAATGTGGTTAGGGAACAAGGTCGGGTCGGAAACAAGGCCTAGCCACCGGATACACCTGTAATTGGAGGCATCCTATTTCACATCGAGGCTTCTCTGATATGATTTTCAGTGAATTTCTGTTGTACGTTACAATAAAAATGTAATTATAATTTAAAATCTCTTTTAATATTGCGGTTTTTTTATCGTATAAAGTGGCATACGAACATGCAGTCCGCCTGACATTAAGTGGTCACTGCTGCCTATGGACATCAGTAATAATCCCCAAGTACAATTAAATCATACCTAAATTTGATCAAAGATGCGTTGCTACCACTGAGGACTAAGATGATTGCCTCATGTATAAGTATAGCCGGCAACCACGCCTCTCCAAACCGAAACACAAGAATTGTATCGCGGAGGATAATAAGGGAGACGGTGTTACATCCTCGATCGAACTAAACGAGTTCTACCAGCTGGCAATTAACGAATATTTAACGTATGAATTATGTTTTGTTTCTAATTACAGAAAGTAACATAAAAATATATATTAATGATATAAACACAAATTTGTGTATGCACTGGTGCAAAGGGATTAACAGGAACCAGGTTTGTAGAATATAATTTAGAGATAGATACATACCGTTTATTCTACATATGTAAATATTAATACGTCGCTTAATAAATCTCTGGGTTTCTCTTAAAACAACATCGGTAGCAATTTCGGTAGGTCGACGAGAGCGTTATGAGGCTTTCATCTCGTTATTTCACCTTTTTCATTGTAAAATATTGAAATTGCTATTTGCCAGTCGATTCGAAGTTGTAAAAAGTGGCAGTAATGATTATTAACACGTTTTTATTAACTCGCTTTGGGACTTATCCTTTTGGGTGAACTTTTTAAACTAATTTGCCGATTTGGTTACAGACTTGAAATTTTAAACATTACTCAGATTCGAATGACAATGCTTGAGAATGTGATAATAATACTTATAAAGTTAAAAAAATGTGTATATTTTAAAAACGGGTTAACGTTTAAATATACAGGTTCTTTTTTCATCGATAATCCTGGAGTACCGACTATTTCGATAGATACTGCTGCTTGATGTAGTATATACATGTTTAATTCGCCGTATCTGGTAATCGGCGAAATAAGCAAAAGCCTAGTATAGATAAAATAATTATCTATTAGACATGTAAGATGATAAGGAAAAATACGTTAAGAATGCTACATCCTTAACGTATTTTTCCTTATTTATATGTACCTATATATACATATGGTTTTTTAATAATTAATACCTAAAATATGCCCTCACGCTTTATGATTCTTAACAAGATTGATAAAGAGAATATTGCATAGCACTGAGTTAAGTTTATAATCTTGTTTTAAAATAAATTTGTTGTAAAATCTTTTTAAGACACGATAAAATATTATATGGCTCGGCGATTTTTATTTCAATTTTCAACCGTATTTTAATGGTGTACTGAGATCAATAGCTGTTATAAATCTGCGGCTCGACACTTCCGAGAGTACCAAGTACTGAACGCTCGGCGCTACAAAAATAAACATGTTCTGGCTACACTGCACTCACTCTCACGGGATATATGGCATCCGTTTGATAGCTTTTGTTCCTCCGCTCCGTTACTTTGAGTTCACTTGTCTTTTGTATGTTATTATTACGATATTACAATGGATACTAATATTTTACTTTGTGCAGACTGATAATACGGACGGAGTTATTAAAAACGGGTATTTCAGTATTGGTATCCTGCATATAAGAAGATTGGCTTGGTTTTTGTTGTTAAATGTTGAAAATATAATAACCAAAGCCAAAAAATAATATCAGAAATATAGTATAATAGAATATAAGAAATATAATATAATAGAATATAAGTAGAATATAGTAGTTAGTTGTTAAGCAGGTTATTATCAGATGTAAATAATAATATTGTTAATAATAAGCAGTTGCACATTCGAACTTCCATGCTGGGGGTTCAGGTTCGAATCCTAGATCTAATTCTGTCTCTAATATTTCAAAATTATGTGTTAGAATACAAAAATATTTGGTTATGGGTTATTGGGAATGACGAATTAATAGTAATATCCAATATGTGTTTATTACCAAACTCCTCCGAAACGGCTCAACCGATTCTTATGAAATTTTATGTGCATATCGGATGTTGACTTATTCTCAGATAGAATTGGTCAACATCTATTTTTCTTATCTGTAAATTTTAAGGGTGGTCCACCACTAACATTATTTTTAATTTTTTGGACATTTTTTTTTATTTTTCCAAGATGTGGTATTTATAATACAACATTTTTCACCCTTCTAGCATTAACCCCGGTTTTTTATATATTTTTAAAGCACTACAACGTTTGTTTATAAATACTTATTCTAATTTATGGTGTTAGAACATGTTTTAGGAAAGTCAGTATGTTAGTGTATACTAAAAGGACTAAAAAGTACTAAACGATACTGACAAAACGCTTCGCTATTGCTGAACTCTGATGCTTCTTGTATTTGATAATTGTAATAATAAATGCAAACGTACGTGTTGGTTTGAAATAAACATTTTGAGACTAATAATATTTGTTAGATACTGATTAATGGTCAGTAATCAATAATATTTTGCCATGTCTTGTAATTGGCAAAAGTCACTGTTTACAGTTTTTTTTCCATAAAACTAAGCAAAACCTTTCTTCATACTTACTACTTATTCATTAGTAGTTTTGAGAATTTGTGGTCGACTTCAGCTAGGATTACATTCGTATTTTAAGTTAAGATTTGAAATGTCCTTGTCGTAAGTGACTAGTACTAGTTACTCATTTGTATAAGAAGAAAACTTTCTAATCGTTATAAGTAGCAACGCAGTATATGCAACGCAGTATGAATAAGTATTAAAAACTTTTTATTTATTTTATTTATATATGTAGCCTTACCGTTAAATCATAATGTTATTGTAGTGTAGTGTTTGTTTAATAATAATAGTCATAAATATGAATACACATATAAATAAACAACAAAATAATTAATTAATGTGAAATATTGATCGCAATAAGTTTATTGCAATCAATGGACACGTGGACAATTAAATAAACGAGTACATAACGTTTTATATTTATTCATTCATGATATGTTTTCCTTATGCAACTGGTGTAATATGTTTTATTATATAATGTGGGTGGGTAATATGGTGTACATGTAGTTTGCGAATGTAGAATAGTCCAAGGTAATAAGGATGGTTCAAACAGAAAGCAAAAATAATAGACGGCGAGGCTAATTTAAATGTCTTAAATTAAATTTTCTATTCTCACATTTGCATTTTAATACAAAAATATAAGAATTATTTACGGTAATCCAACGAGATTACCGTTAATTCAACAGATTTGATGATGTTAACTCATACTTGTTCTCATATTTTAATGGTGAAATAACAATATGAGGCATATGATAAAAAAAACTTTTTAACTAAAAATAGAACCGACTTCAAGATGAAGTAAAAAGTGAAAAATAATTAATAATTTTGATATCGGTGCCAAGTGTGACAAGGAGGAGGAGTTCATTTTGAAGTCGGTTCTATTTTTTGTTAAAAAGTTTTTATTTTTCTATTTTTAGTGATAGACTCAAAACTAAGGATTTGTGACTTGAAACTTTTATGTAGTTTCTGCTTAGTATTTGCAACAAATCACAATCCACCGTGAAACAATATTGGTTTTGGAGTGGCGTAGTTTCCGGCTATACTTACACTCGAAGCGAACATATTATTCCTCAGAGGTAGCAACGCATCTGTTTTCAACTTGTGTGTTGTGTGTTCAATCGCACTTGGGTGTAATATGGCAAGATAAATCGCCAGTAGAAGCTATATAAAATAAAAAATACTACCAATCAATAGCCCATCTCGTAGCGGAGGATATAGAACAATCTATTAATATCGTAAATTAAAGCACCGATACCTCTGTTTGCAGCGCCGCTGAGCTCCTCGTACCTGCCCCCGTCCAACGGCGGCGGCCGCCCCTCTTCCTCCTATGGCGCCCCGTCCAGACCTTCCAGCAGCTACGGCGCCCCTAGGCCTTCATCCAGCTATGGCGCCCCAAGGCCCTCATCCAGCTACGGCGCCCCCTCCCCGTCTAGCTCGTACGGAGCACCCGCCCCATCATCGAGCTATGGAGCCCCACCATCATCGAGTTACGGTGCCCCAGCATCTCGTCCTTCATCCAGTTACGGAGCACCTAGGCCTTCAAGCTCCTATGGTGCCCCAGCACGACCTCCTGCGACCAGTTACGGCGTTCCCACCGGACCTTCAACCTCATACAATGCTCCGAAACCATCGAGTTCTTACGGTGCACCTAAGCCTTCCAGCTCGTACGGTGCCCCTTCTTCTGGCTCCTTCGGCGGTGGTGCTCCTTCAAGCTCTTATGGCGCACCCGCTCCGTCCAGCTCCTACGGCGCCCCATCATCTGGAGGCTTCGGCGGCGGAGCTCCTTCAAGCTCATACGGTGCGCCCTCCTCCGGCTCCTTCGGTGGAGGTGCCCCTTCAAGTTCATATGGCGCCCCAGCTCCGTCTACTTCCTACGGTACACCTTCATCTTCATACGGGGCCCCATCTTCTGGACATGGTAGTGGTGGCTTCAGTTCTGGATTCAGTTCGGGTGGTAGCAGCGGTTTCGGTAGCTCCGGCCACGGTAGCAGCGGATTTGGAAGCAGCGGATTTGGTAGCAGCGGACCATCCTCTAGCTACGGCACCCCGGCCGTATCTGCACCGTCCAGCAGCTACGGCGCGCCCTCCAGCTCCTACGGAACTCCATCAAGCAGCTACGGTGCCCCGAGCGCCGGCGGCTCAGGCGGCCACGGTTCTGGCGGATTCTCTTCTAGCGGCGGCTCTGGAGGATACTCGTCTGGCGGCAGCTCTGGTGGATACTCCTCAGGAGGTCACGGTTCTGGAGGATACTCTTCTGGCGGCGGCTCTGGTGGATACTCGTCTGGCGGCGGCTCTGGAGGATACTCCTCCGGAGGTCACGGCGGTTCTGGGGGTCACGGCTCTGGAGGATACTCGTCTGGGGGCGGCTCTGGTGGATACTCTTCAGGCGGGTCCGGAGGATACTCGTCTGGCGGCGGCTCCGGTGGATACTCTTCGGGCGGTTCTGGCGGATATTCGGGTGGTCACGGCTCTGGTGGCTACTCTTCTGGCGGGTCTTCTGGCGGCCACGGCTCCGGCGGGTACTCATCGGGCGGTCAAGGGGGCTCCGGCGGCCACTCCGGGGGGGTGCCCGCTACCATCAGTCAAGGGTACGACTCCAACGGCGGCTATGTCTATTAAGTGTCTGTATTTAATGAGATATCATAAATTCTACAGTAACTGACCATTCATGTTCTCTACCACCTACGACAGTATGCGAAATTTAAGAAATTACCAACATTCAATCTATTTTTTAGTGTTCTAATTACATAACTGTACCATAAGCAAGATATTGAAAAGGTGTACGATGAAATCTTCAAGTCTCTCTATTTATTTAGTCAGCTCCCGAGACTCGCCGTCGCTAGTACGTTCAGTGTGAACGATAAGTATTATTATTATTATAAACTGTACAAAATTAGTGTAAGGACGAAAATATTTTGTATAAATTAAAATTTTGTAAATAACAATATGGTCTTCTTATTCTCCTTATTGTGACTTAGTCAAAGTCGATTTTTCTAAAGAAATAGCCAATTGTTTCTCACACATCTCAATCAATAAACTATCGAACAAGCAATAAATATTTAAATCAAATAATGAATCAAGTACGTCCGTAGTACCACACAAGCACACACATATTTTGTTAAGCATTTAAAAAGCAAATGTTTTTTAAGTTACGAAACCGAAATTTTCAAACGAAACTATATTAAAACTTGGCTGATTTTTATTATATATACCTAGTAATTCTTTAGAGTTGTAACAACAGTACAATCTTTATGACAGACAAAGAAACAAAAATAAAAAAAAACTCTTCATTTTTGATAATTTTATTTGTTTTAAATGTGGCAAGTTCCTTAAAATAAGTATTTGTATCCTTTTAACGGACGCCAGAGAATAAAATAAAACGATCACTTCAAATATGTGTTTTGATCGTAAGATGTCACCTTAAACCGTATAACATGGCGGTAACAGTTTAAATCCAAATTATAAGATACAAATTATATAAGGGGGTTGTACGAAAAAAATAGGCCAACATACTATAAGTTTATTTACGTCGCAGAGTTCACAACATTACACATTTTTACACATTTCAAATATTCAACAAGGACTAGGTATAAGTCAATATAGGTATATCTACTGGCTAACACTGGACTGGTCACTTCCCAAAATTATTGCGTACCAACTAAATTCTCTAAAGTAATCCACTACAAGCTATAGTAAATAATGGAAGATTCATATATTATGTATAAGCAAGTTATTAAAATTATAGTTACCTAATTATTTGGAACGGCAAAAATAGTAATAAGAATGTGTAAAGATATTATGTCCCTTTTTAAATTCTCTTCTACGCTTTAATATTTGATTATTCTCATTGCGTAAATTAAAAATATGTTATAAAAATATATTATTTCTTAATATTCATAATGGTCGTTAAAATTAACGAGAATACAATACAAGACCGTTTATTTAATAAATAAAATACAATTATGAAGGAACGTAGTGCAGTAGTGTCCACAATATATTTTAGGAAGCGACGCTGAAGAACAACAACGATATCTAGAGCTACGCTTAAAAATATCTGATATGTATCCAATACACTAGATACTATACATATAATATGATATGTTTACATTTACAGTAGTCACAGAAACATGATATGTATCGGTTCAAAGTCTTAGCGAAGTATATACGAGTAGGCAGGTGACTAAGTATCACATTAATCGTTAAATATTTGCAATATACGTACCTAAAAACTTTCAATCTAAACATTAATAATGTCTATGCATCGACGTATAACGACATACAAATTCGCAAAAGCTAACCATCCAATATCAATAAGTCAATACTGATTTTACAAAGAGATTCAAAACACGTCATAAATACGTAATGTTAAAAGCGTTAAATTTGGAAAATACACCGATCGTGAAAGAGATGGAGACACTCGGGGATGACATACAGATAATATATCAATTGAACACGAATACACATTAACCTACTATAGTTTATTTTAAAAGTGGCAATCACACGAACGTTCCTGCTTTCGAACTACCGACCGTATACGTTTCTAGCTTTGAGATATGGTGCCTTCTTCGTGTACTGCACACAACATCTGTTTTCAGCGCCAAAAAATCGGCCATTACGAGTCAATACGTAAGGGAACCGCGATCTTTTATACAGAGAATAGGTATATATTACCAACTATTCGCTGCAATTTCATCGCGTAAAAATATCTTACCCATAAAGTTGCAAGGTACTTACAAGGGTGCATAGACTCGTCTGGCTACACTGGCACTGTTATGGTAGAAATGATCAGCTGAAGGTAAGGCTTCTATCACCTGACAGACGCAAAGATAGACTCAGATTATCAATGAGAGTGAAATATTCTGTACAAGTTGTAGTACGCAACTTTGCAAGTACTTCTCATTGTGATACACAGTAATTTCTATCTTTAAGTTCCGTTCACTTACGACTCGTTGACACCTTTAAATTTCATACGATATACATTTAAGATAAATATTTATTTCAATAAACTTGTTTAAGAAATAACGTAGATATCAAATTTTCAAACTTTAGAACAGATAGGAATTCAGTCCTACCCAACAACAATATATTATCAAAAACCACCGACAATGTGAAACCACCTCTGAGGAAATATTCTCTTAAAATATACATCTTCGAACTAACACTAGGGTCTGCAAAGCGTTAGAGCTCCTGGTCTAAAACAATCGTTTACCCTAAATCCATAGAGGAAGCTACTGACCAGAACATAACATAACTTGTAATGTAATAGATCAATATGAATTACATCATCGAATTCGCAAGTCACTGTAATGTTACAGTGCAAATATGTAACGTTATTTAATATAGTGTCGACCATTACAATGCTAGAATTACTTATTACTTGACATAAAATAAATGTCAGAAACATTCACTGTTCAATAAATATGACATTTTGACATCTTGTAACTTTAATAATCGACATTTTATTACAGCTCATATTGCTTAAGTGAGCAATTTCAGCTCTTAGATTATTAAAAACCCGGAAATCTAATTAACTTTTACGTGACTTGTTCCTGGCCAGTACCCACCTTAATAAATAAACTTTGAAAAATAACTTACAAAAATAATATTTGCCACTAAATTGTACTCCATGTGCATTTCCTGGTTCCGCAAATTGTTTACGAAACAATTACGTTCATAACTTATAAATTAATATAAAAATAACATGACTAGAAGCAGATTAAAATATTAATTCGATTTATTTAAATATTCTTAACTCCTACGGATATGCTTCTGAAGCGATAGATTCGTAATCACTCGAATTTCAACATGGCGTACATTGAGCTATTGTGTACTAAGTACTGGAGGAGACACGCCGATTAAATATTACGCGCCATTTGCTGACGCGGCGATGGCGGGAAAAGCCGCTTCCATATTTTAGTCAAACCCGATATGGTCCCATTCCTGGACACGTGTTTCTTTTACGATTAGAAGTATTTTTGACCATTCCACCGCACCAATTACGAATTAGTAGACTTCACAAACACTTAAGTTTCTTTTTCTCTTCGGCGTTTCCTAATATTTTTTTTATTAATCAAAAAGCAAGTGCTCTCTTTAAGTTTAAATACGCCCATCATTTGAAAAATTAGAGGAAGGCACTGTATTCAAACCGCGTAACAGATCGAATTCTCAACCTACCAACCTGGCTATCACTATTTTGCGCTTTCTGTACGCTTGCCACAAACTAAAGGATTTACTTACAATGGGCTTTATTTGCCATCCACATGTTTACGAGTGCTTAATATTATAATGTAAAGGCAAAAATGGCGGACGTCAAAATTGTGTCGTCCTATGCAGCCTAAGTTGTTTGAATTTGTGACCAGCTTGAGCTTGAGCTGTTTTGGTAAATGCCTGGGCATTTACCAAGACAGTTCAAACTATGACACGTACAGTGCCCACAAATTGTTTCGTTTTATTTATTCACCTGCATTAATTTTATTACTTTTCATAATTATTTTCCTTACATTTATTCCTTTTCATTCTCTCACATTCCTATTTTTCATCCGTATTTTTATATAAAACGACGCACAAAATTACGAAGGATGACTAAATTTCTGCTCTGACAGCGGGTCCCTGTGTAATTAGCTTTGTGCCGTGAATGCTTTGTACACACCCTCACGTCTAATGAATTCTAGTGTACGAGTTATTGTTATTACATTATTAAGATTTAATCAACCCATTTGACATGGTGGTCACTATGCCGGTCTGCCACGGTCGATCATGGATAGATTTACAGCCAGACAGATATCCGCATGATGAACTAGGATTCGGATGATTAGAATCGTTCTGGATTTGAAAATTTGTATATTCGTCTCGTGTGTTTTCAAGAACAACCCCCACGACCCAGGCAATTCTAGTGTAGGGATATGAGAGTGGAAAGTGTGAAAGAAACATCATCTTAGTACACATCATAGACACATCTCTTTTT
>DWNR01000394.1:0-20354 GCA_018250455.1 Polygonus leo | reverse complement strand
TTCCTGAAGATAATTTCCCTAAAGGTTCAAGTGGTTAACTTTTAAAAAAACATGTAGACGAGCATCCAGCTGATGCAATCATGTCTGTTATTAAAATTCTACATTTAGACAACTGTCCGACAGAAATCGAACTTTGAACTGCGTGACAAGATGAAAATTTAATAAACAATATAAGAAAATTGTCAACTAAAGTACCTTCTTCTATATTGGCTACAAAATATACTATTAAGTCTGATTAAAATATTACGCTATAATCCTCTTCTATATATTATGTCCAACAAGTGATTCGCACCAAAAAAGAGTATCATTAGAGTATGTTGTCAATGGTGTGTAGTAATGTAATCAGATTTTATAAACATAACGCCACAAAGTAACGTCTGATACTATTAAATTTACAACAATACTTACGATAAATTTAATTAATACGTACAAAACATCGCTTTGAAGAATACAATCGCTTCGTTCCGTCGATCAGACCGGTCCCCATTACTCTAACGACTGTTTTTGGTTTGGTGTTAAGTTTAATTTCCAGTATTACAATGTTGATGCGTTGAAAGGCTATTTAGTGTTTTATAAATTACAATAAAAATGTCGGAATTGCGTCCACGCTTTGTCACGTGAAGAGTTGTAATTATTCATTTATTTAGTTTAGTGAGGGAGTTTGCGTCAAGTATAGTAAATACGAAAATTTTAATATTAAGGAAAGGTATGATTGGTGTTTAAATAAAGGTTTGAAGGGCGGGGTTCCTCTGCAATTATCACGTTTTGAATAATTTCGTCAATTTTTACTTCGTTTTGTTGTGAGATAGAAGCCAGTTGGGGGCTGTTTGTGTCAGCTTTTTTACAACATCAATCGTATGAGGTCTCAGAATTGATATGAAGCTGATTTCTAACAACTATTACTGAAATTCTTGTTATCGACCTTTAACTTAATCTCAGGAACTAATGGTTCGAATTGAAATATTATTTTATAGTGTTGGATATCCTATTTATTGAGAAAGGCATAAAATATATAACATCACGCTACGACCAATAGGAGCGGAGTATCAAAGAAAAATGAAAACTTGACCTGTTCTCTTTTATGTGACGCAAACGAAGTTGCGCGGGTCAGCTACTTTATAACAATAGGATTAACTTATTGGCCACTTTTTATTTCTCTCTTGACACAATCTGAAATAAATGTTGGCGAAGTAAGGAGCAGAGGCTAGTAGATGTAGTAAAAGTAGAAAGAAAGATGTTCGAGTAAACATATTTCCGTGGTTACTATACTTGGTTAACAGTTAGTAGTATTTATATTTTTATCAATCTCATTTTAAGATTAGTGATGGTTTAGACGGTGATTTTATAAGCGATTTCGATTTTGTTAGGCGTTAGAATCGTATTGTGATATAATTTTTAATGTTTAGTAGATTTTTTTAGGAATGCAATATTTTTATCCTATTAGTTCTACAACTAACAGCTTGCGAGGCGTTCGCTTGTGGCTTCTTTTTAATGTTTACGCTGTATTTTTAATTAGTTTTAGTACATTTATTTAGTTTTTCGTTTGTTTGTTTGTTTGTTTTTTTTGTAGATAATATTTTCTTGTAAGTGTATCCAGTCGTTATTTTTGCTGTGTTACGTTTATTTCGCAATGTACCAGTAGCGCCATCTGTTTCCAAATGCGGATTGATTCCGCATAATTTTATTAAAATTAACAGTTTTCATATAAAATTGGGGTACGTGAAAAGATATCAGTAAATTGTATAATTATGCGAAATAATATAAAAGTATATTTGGGATATTGTTTCAAATATAAAGTCTAGAAAAATATATATATTTTTTTCAATTAAAGTTTATAATTTTGCAGATTGATGTCTGATTTACAAAGTTGCGTAAATGCAATTGTTCGTTTTACTACTAGTTTTATAAAGTAAGTTTTATGAAATAAACGTATGATATATCACTAACGGCAAATGAAAATGCTCCTATTTGGAAGAAATTTTAGTTTAAAAAATAGATGATGCGCGCACACATAGTTCAAACCATATTTTGACTTGCAATCTCCAAGAAACTTCTTTTGTGTTAAACGCTTAATCAATATGTAAATTTACTATTTACTTTACATTATCAAATAATTATAGAAATAAATTTATGACGGCTGGACACACTATTCTATTTTATTATATATATTTAATATTCATTGTTTTTACTTTTTATTTTTTTACTATTCGATTCTACTTTACCGAAACGATTAATTATTACGAACTCTTCGATTTATGAACGAATTATAATTAATTGCTACTAGAAAAACAAAACGATGAAAATTTTCAGTTTCAAAAATATTTCTAACATTCCGAACATTAATCCAAGTGCCATAGTATTTATTTGAAATAATAATTATATCTGAAGGCTTTTCCCATATCTTTTACGATAAATCATATGATTTGTTAGATAATTTGTACTAATCAACCATCCAATAACAAATTTAAAAAAATATATTCTATACTTTGAATATATTCTTATTTTAAACCATACGTCACGACATGTTCCCTTATCCCTTACTTAAAGGAAAATTTGTTTTGTTATATGATGAATAATTTTAGCGGAGGTCTATGTTTGTCTTCCGATTGCACCTTAGTTTTTTAAATATCAGGCTCTTAGTTATAATTAATAAATAAATCAACTACACTTATTAAATTCTTCCAGTATATTAACTTTTACATTCTCGCAGGTCGAGATAATGGAGTACTAGAATTGACGTTACATAAGTCCTTATTTCCAAAATAATGATTATAAAATGGCGATACGGCTTTGTCTTTATTATAATGCCGTTTTTAAATGCCAACATTCCAATAAAATGAATTCAAAAACAAAATAAATTCAAGGAAAATATTTTAATTCACTAAAAATTTTGAAAACATATTGGTAAATGTTTTACTTATCTATTCTTGCGAATCTTGCAAGGATTCATAAGTAAATCGTTTTCATTACAAGCTGATATGAAAAGTTCTCCTTATGGACAATTTCTAATTTGTATTATTTTATTTTTTGAACAATTATTATCAATAATTATTAAAGTGGATTTTATTTGTTATAATTTCATTATATTTCGATACTCGGTTCTCCCTAAAGGATTCTAAATGTAAACCACGAAAAACATGACAAAATAAGAGAAACCTACAATTTTATTATTTTATGAAGTTCTGAAAACCATAAAGAAAATAAGTAATAAAATAATACCATACTTTTTTCACATTGCCGTTTTCAAATTTCTGTATTTTAATGTTTTTTTTTAATATACTTCAGTCTGCTTTTTTAGGAAACATGTTTAAATTAATTTCGGAAAAGAATCGTTTATCTTATGGTTTTTTATTTTGGTTAAATATTTTTGTGTGCCTTCTAATCACTTCAATTGCATAAAATTCAGCTTTCTAAAGTAGAATAAGTCATTGTACGCGAATAATACTCATTGGTTGGTTATTTATAATTTATAATTGATTTTTATTAAATAATTTCATAAAATTTAATTCTTGCGTGGTCAAACAGGGTACATTACGTATTGCCCGTATGTATGCCCCTACTTTTATGTGTGATAGTAATCTAGTGTATTTATGTATAAACAATATTTCTAAAACTGTGTAACGAAACATCTTTATAGCAATATATTTCCAATTAGCATAAGTAAGTTATAATGTCTAAAATTGTATCAACTGTACGAAAATCTTTTAATACTATCATGTATAAGAGTTAGGGAGATTTCTCACTGCATATAAATATTTTAGCGCTGCAATAAATGTTGTTATAATTTAGAGCTATTATAATGAAGCTTTAATATCTGGCTACATACCTAATAGTAACACTGATAAAATTTGCAATAAGTAGACTATGGTCGTAGTATATAATGTAACAATTATCGTTAAAAGAAAAATAATTGGTATTGATAGTATTGAAACTATTACAGCGCTATAATTTTATGTGCAGTGTGACGCGTCATATCTCAAGACGTGTATAAATAACTGGTTAACTAAGAAGAGCGCTAGAGACCAACAGAAATGATTTTTTTATTAATATGTATCATTAGTTGTTCATTAAATTGTTTTGGGACCATGGCTTAAATTATATGTATATCTTGATGTTATAATTTTAGCGAAATTTATTGAGATAGCTATACGATTCCTGTTTTTTGTCCCAAGGAATCTTCAGTCTAACGTAAGTTCTACTAACACTATTTAAAACTACTGTAATATTATACTATGCTTCATACTATTTTTTATCAAAATTTATTATTGTGATTTTGTACAACTGGACCTCGTTAAGCCATAGTCATGGTAAATAATATATTTTCTTGAGGGTCAATTTGTTTCACAGAATATACCTTGTATTACGGATTTATATGATTACTTGGTCCATGGAGCAATTTTATTTTGTTTTAAATTTTGTTAGTAGACGTCAATTTTGCTGTAAAGTTTTATCTTAGTAGGCTTGTCACTAGTATTATTTCCATGTCTTTATCATGTGTTACGTTGCCTGCCATAATAATAAAATTATATATTAATGCAAAAGTAATTTAAAATAACTTGGTTTTTAAAATGTTGAATGTGATTTATAAATAAACAAGTGTCTATAGTGAGCGAGGGGATATTTTCTGTAGACTAATATGTGTATGAATTGATATGAAAATAAAGTCATGAATAAACTGTTTATTTTTGTGTTTTATTTCTTTGTTATCATCATTGCTTTGTAAATAAAGTGGTGTTAACTACCTTGATGAATATATTAACTTTCTAAGACAAATTTCACCTGTTTAATGTACGTCGAGTATTATATCAAATTAATTTGTTAAAAACAATAAATAAGTCGTGAGTGAAATGGCGGAAGGAACCTTTGATCTTACAACATAACTTTCCGGATTGTATTGGCTTAACTTATAATCAAGGATTAGTTCGTCAGACAACTCTGGTTCTAGCAGCGTGATATGGATGTGTGGATTAACAGTGACAATGTAGCATTCCTTTGTTCCGGTTTGAAGGATTTAGTTTGTCCCGATCTTACGATGACAAGTTTTACTGGATTTAGCCTTTTAACTCTAGCGGAAAAATGGTTTTTTAGATCCAAATACGACTTTTATTTAACTTCCTCATTTATAGAGGCTGTAGAGTGATGTGAAGTCAACAATAATAATTTAAATGCTGGCATTGAATTGCGTGAATATAGGAAATTATCCAGCAGTCAGGTATTACTCATATAACAGATATATCTAGCTTGTACTCATTATTGATTTCATTGGTGACCGATTTTAGAAAAGACTGCTTAATTGAATATCTAATTGTAAATTGTGTAATACTTACTTCTCTATATAGTGTATTACTTACATATGTAAAGTATTAACTTAGTTTTCTGTAATGTTTTGTATAAATACGATTCTTGGAAGGAATATAAGAAAGACAACATAACAGTTTTTCAAATTTTATTTTATTGAGGTGTCCATTTTGATGTAACGACTGAAAACCAAAAACATGCTATAATAAACCCGTAGCAAAGCTAAACGTCTCATTATCACCGGCTATAGAACGACTTAACATTCGGCTCGATTTACAAATAAATATTATTATGTGGTTTTGTGCGCGGAAAAATAATGGACGTTGATAGGAACTTAAACTGTCGTGGTTTACAGTGATCAACAAATGGAGCTGCTGGGGCCTTCGGAATCGTAAACATGGGACGAAGTAACTGTCGACTCCCAATACAAGAATTATTTTAATTGGTACAATAGTCAATGTATTTTAAAAATTAAAATTACGCTTAAAATTTACATTAACAGTACAGTAACAGCATTACTGTATGTATAATCAGTAACTTTTAAACATTTTAGATTACTTAAAATTAGCATTTTACGATGGTGTGAGAAAATAATAGGTTTGTAAGTAAACACAAATGAATGATAATAAATATATAATTGATATTAATGGTATACATACATTCAATACATCTGCCATGTCAGCTTACAATAAATTATTATACAATACCTACATATAAGTTTGGAACACATTTTTTATATCTATCGGAGTCAAATTGATTACTTCGTCAATGCAAGGATAAATCAATCAAAAATCGGCAGTTAGACCACAAGGCCCCAGTAAATGAACATGAAATTTCAATACATCAATTATAATACACTCGCATACAATAAATATTACATTTAATAAATAATGACGGTTTCAAAGTTCAATTCACACAGACCACACTTAACATTCGAGGGAATTAATACTACAATACAATAATAAATTATACAATATAGATAATTTACGCTTACAAAAGTGTTCCGTAGTCACATTATAGATTGACGATTGTCTATATCAAATATCTACTAATCATATCGATATTTGATATCTGATATAGCCAACAGTTCCCCATACCTACCACACAAGTTCATACGTATTAAAAGGAACCAGACAGGCTTCTACAGTATGTATTACAACACTAGATCAAACTTACAAATCAACTATTACGTTACCCTGTTCTACGGAAAAAAGGTATGAAAAAGAAACATTCTATAGGTATGACAAAGATATTATACATGTCTAGAATGGTCTAGATTGTTTTGCTGTTAAAGATTTTGGTTAGTGTTATTTATTTTACGCTATAAGCAAATCTAGGTGTCTGTAATCTCATAAAATACTTATGCACAAAGACATGTAATTTGAGCATAATAAGTACATATACAACATCGTCGTCGAATTTTTATCCTATGGATGTAACGACGAGTAAGTAGTTCATTTGAGGATAAGTAGTCACTGACGCCCAAAGGCTTACGATCCAATCCTTACGCCCTTCACTCTTTATCAATCTAGGCATATGTAATATCTTTGAGGTATGACGAAACGATAAAAATCTAGCTGTAACTAGAAGTCGGAGGGACCGAAGCATTTTTCTCGGACCCGCCTCATTATATTCTCGTCCGGGGTCAATTTCCAATCTAGACACCTCGTTTCCGCCTCTTCAGCGTCCTGAGACTGCGATTCGAACAAATCTCTGGAGTGCTGGCGAGGCTTTTCTATTTTATTTTGCAGATCAGGTTTTCTCCGTTCCGATTTCTGAACGTCGTCGGGTCGTGAGCGCGGCGTTTTCCACACGCGCGGCTCGGCCGACTTCAACACGACATTCGGCGAGAAATAGGAAAAGAACGGACTCGATGTCTTTGTTTCCTTTTTCTCGTCATTATTGGACATTTCGAGAAAGGAGAACGTATAATCTGCGTCAAATACCTGCTCTCTCACGTACGAAGTGACGTGGCGGCGGTTCACGCCCGCCGGCGGCTCGTTGAAACTTTTCGACTCATATTTCTCATTGTCGCAAAGTTTCGTTTGCATTTTCTTCACGAATGCGATAAAATCGTAGAACCTTTCGATACTTTCCGCGCATTTGTAGCAAATCGTGTGCAAGTGATCAGTTTCTTCAATTACTAATTTTAGACATACTAGAATTTTGTCTAACATGTTTGTTTTACGGCAATAATTACCGAATAGGGATACGTTAAAATCGGTCACAGATAGACACAAGCGGCAAGTTAGACGTGACACTTCCATTTTTACAATTTTTCAATATTTTATACAAACGAGTAGATAGCATTAGCAAAACCTAAGTTTCCCGCTAAAAATCTGCTAGTCTGTGATTGGTTGATCTCACAGATAAAATATTATTCGGCTGCAGATAAAAAAATATTTTTGCATTTAGTTCTAAGAATAAAAGCCACGTAAATAGGCATTAATAATATTTTTTGCAAAAAATACTACCTTGGACGGCTTGATGGATAGTATTATGTAGGTAGGTACATTGCACTTTTTGAATATTGAAACTTAATTACTGGTTGTCACTTGAATAATTTAACCGTCAAATTCATGCGCGTTGAACGTAACTGGTAGGTATTGTGTAATTTATTTTTAATACATCGATGTGTGCCGATGTTTTTCTATTATTATTTGCATAATAATTAATATTAGGTTAAATATGTACCTAAAAGTAGTATTATATTTTGCTAGAAATATTTAGTAGATAAAAACTAATTAAATTTAAGAAAATTTAGACCTTGTTTAAAGTAATTTATATAAACTCACGTCTTCCCTCATCACATACCACACTCCGTTGATTTTGATAGAAAGAGATTTTAAGAGACTGAAATATACAAAAATTATGATCGATATCACTCGAATATGACAGATGATGATCGACATTGACTATGAAAATTATATAGAGCTTGTTTATAACATTTCCATAACTTTATAAGATTTTTAATTCAGAAATATTAACGATAACTGGAATAATTATTTGATATTCAAACCATAAATGGCCATCCAAAATGTACCTTATATTTATAAGAAGCGATAAATAAACTTATAGTTCTTAACTGTTCTGTTTCACGCGTAGGTAATACGACTATATTCGAAGTTGAAGTATTTTATATGCTTATAAATATTAATAACCAATAAATCACAAAATCCGTTTCTACGTCTCAATCATTACTACAGTCACAAGCCACCACACTCCTATTTTATAGATAGTGATCGTTTGTAAATAATCGAATAAATACATATCGTTACAGTCGTCGTTTTGAAGCGAAGCTAGTTCATTTTAAATACTGCATTAAATTTCCCTACTTATTGGATTATTCGACAAATTGTGACATTCCAACGTTGACGAATCGCGATTATTATTTCAGTCACTGAGTTATCAACAATAGAAATAAATTCGGATGATGAGAACAGATGCGCGAATTACATCTTTAAATCAGGGATGCGCCCTGCCAGCTATCAGCAGCTAAGTTTTGATAACAACTTCACTGAAACAGTCAGGTTGATTTTTATCTAATTTGATAGGTAGGCTTAAAGGCAAGCGGATGCCAGTAAGTAAAGCCACTATTTAGAAATAAAAGATCGATATTTGGCTACAGATCGACTCCAGGGTGCATCCTTGAGTTTAATTAAGTTCAAATGTCACAATTCGCGAAGTAATTTCTAATTTCCTGGACTAAACATCATCCTCCTTCTTGCCCCAAAATTTATCGAACCTCGTACGAGCCCTGTCGAGGACTTCGGCGGCCGTGAGCCCGCCCGTAGTAGGCTCGTTCACCACAGTCGTGTCCACAACACCCGGTGCTACCTGAGTAGCTTCAGTCGACTTCTTGACCACTTCCTTCTCTTTTAAAGACTCTTGGATTGGGGTTTCAGGAGTCAGTTGGTTGCTATTGATCCCATTGATTCCGTTAATCTTGTTCATATCTAAAGCCCTAGTTTCATCGATGGGCGTGAGGCTGGTCGGTGTGGTCGGCGTCTTGTCAGTGCGCTTGCTCAGGCTTGTGGGGGATTCGCTCTTTTTCAACGAACGAATCGGCGACATTTGCTGATGGTGAATCGGAGCGATTTCTGGAACATCATTCGAATAGTTTATTGCCCATCTTTGGAGCGTACTTTGCTCTTTGGGAGTTTCAAACGTTTGCTCTGCACACGACAATTTTGAAGCCTCATCAATATTAAATGCACTACGCTTAACAGGTTTAAATTTGAAACTTCCAACTGTACACCAATAAGCACATTTAATAACCATTAATTGCTTTTACAAAGAAAAATGTAAAATACTCTTAACACAAACGCTTACATTTATCTATATACTCTCTGCGAATTAAGTTTTGTTTCAAGTCCTAACATTCGTATACTTTAACTTTAATTGCCATTTATTGTAGTTTTTTTTTTTAATAAACGGATTGCACACCTACATTTAAATTCCACTTCTCCCGAATCTTATAATTCTTAAATTTTCATGCTTTTTTAACTGAAGATATTGGCACCAACACTGAACTATTAGTCTACATGCTAGAAGAGAGAAAACTAGAAGAAGAAGATGTACTCAGGCATGATTATAGATAGAAAAATTATTGTCGTGGGAAAAATATATGGGAAAATCTATAATGGGAAGAATCTCAAAAAACAATGACATCTAAAGGTGAATCCTCTTTAGATCACATAAAACTATGTGCAGAAATAACACTAAACTGGATCTGCTATTAAAATGTCTAGGACAAATATGTTGGTGTCAGTATCTTTTAAACTCATGCTATCTATTTCTTCTATAGTAAATATAAATATTATAAACCCCAATAATTTAAAGCTAACTAATAATCATATTTTTCTTTTTCCAAATAACATGCAATATTTATTTAATTTCATAAAAACCATTTGGCAGTAACATATTCGATAACAATAATAATATATATCTATCACTAGGTAACAAGGGAATTTAGCTTAAAAGCCTTTTGGTTCATGATAGCTGGGAGTCAGGGTAGAAAGATGCCAATTCTGTGATAAGAAGATACATATATAACCCCTATATATCTAAATATCTAATAATAACCACACCGAAACATATAATGTAGTGGCATCTTCCCAATGGGAACAGGCAGCATGCAAAAGTGAACGATAAATGGTATGAATAAATAATAGGAAGGTTGAAGTGCCATACAGTGACAGTGGACGCAAACATCGAAACAGACTCACACAGACGAGTGAATACATACGTGGTCGACGTCTCAGCGGAGTACGGTCAAAATAAATAAAAGCATCTCAGTTATTGGATTAACACAATTTAATCATGAACTATTCAATAGATATAATTATAAAAAAACAGGTTATATATTTTCTGGTGTCGATTGTGTGTGCTTATGTGGCAGTGACCTCTAAATGGGACTTAAAGTCGGGTCTCGTAGAGTTCACTGTCGCATGGCTGTCTGTCACACTCTTTAGTGTGTATGGCCGGTGGTCTAGGCGGTGGCGGTGGTCGTCGTACCTGCCGGCTTCACTGCGACACCGTCTTCGGCCACGGAGCTACTCTTAAACTCAGAGCTAGGGCGCTTAATGCTCTCATCTGAAATATGGTGAGTCGTATGGTCGGATGACGTGACACAACAAACGCTACGTTCTACGTCCACAGATAAAGTTTTGACGGCTGGATTAACGATACCTCTTACTATAAACATAAGGTGTAACAGTTGAATATTATTTAAACATTGAAAGATGTTCATACAGGTACACTGTTGATTTAAAAAAAAACAAGTTAATAAACAGATTAATTATGTAAACAAAGAAAAAAACTAAAAATAAAAACAATATTTGTGGACTATGAACAATGTACAAAGAAAATTAATCACTGAAATGATCACAAATAAACAGTGATATGAGAAATCGAATGAGTGTTAATGAATTAGTATTTTTCAGAAACATTTGTAGTGTTGCTTGTATTTCTTTGACAGTATTGTACATGATTCCATTGTGTTTGAATTCGGTGTCAGTGTTGCAAGCTTCTACAATGTTTACTAGTGTGGGGTTGCTATTCACACCTTCATAACAGATGACGTATGAGTTTTATGCAGTCAAATGTATGTCTAGCTTACTGTCGTGTTGCATGACAGTGTGATGGCTTGAATCGAGAATTAAATCACCCATACCAACATGCCAATTTTACAAAATAATGTCCTTAACGAAGACCCTATCACATATTGAAGTCATGTCTAAACAATAGATTTAGTATTAAAAATGAAAATTCCGATAAAACGTGTTGTTATCAATTCATTTGGTTTTATAAACACTAAGATTAGTGTCAAATGTGTAATTGTAATGTCCAAATCAATTATGATATTTAAATTATTTATTTCGATGAATGCGCGGCCGATAGCACCTTACAACCTTAGCAACTGGCAGTACAAATATGACCTAAATTGTGAAGTGTTTAGATAATCTTAATGTTTCAAGATATATTTTATATTTTTGAAGACAATAAAAATTAACATTTTCTTCAACTCAGATATCCTGCGCGCTATTGTTTAGATATGACTAAGACTTAGCTATAATTATGTCTAAAGTGTTATATTATAATCGAAATCTCCTTTTTCCTTAATAATTTCAGGTTTAATAATAACATTAAAATATTTCTAAGTACACATTAAAATAAGATTCAAGATTTCTGTTATGGGTAATCAAATTCGTATATTATGTTCTACAGATCGCTTACCTAAAATATTTTTCAACAAGGTTTCAATGTTATGAATATAAAGAGTATCTCGTTCATAAAAAAATGTATCTGATCTGCCACTGACAGTCGTAGAAATCGAGCGTAACAAGCTAGCTTCTAGGTCCTTGTCTATGGTCACGGTAGATTATACAATGTTGCCATATTCACACGGGATTCTTACACTTAATTTTTCTACATTTATTAAACAATTTTAGTCATTTATAAATAATTTGGCTTATACTTGGTATATACTTCTGTAGCCTAACTAATGTAGTGCCCACACCAGTGATAAATTGCGCTACCAACAACAATAAATCCTACTCGGAAGAAGATACTCTTTTTATACAATCGATTACAAAATTTCATTTAAAGAAAGTTCGGGCTCGCCGGGTCTGAGTTCATGGGTCTACATAACCAATCGTCTAGCTTAATTTAATAATATTGGCCGCCAATCTGCTTATAAGACTGCACTCACCGTTTTTCACGTTTTGGGTGACTGTGAAGGTCTTCCCGGTGTCGAGGGGGACCGTCCAGTTGACCGGGTCGGGCGAGCGCATGTTCATCTGCTCGGGCGACTTCACCCGGGTGGGCTCCGGGGGCGACTTCACCACGGGGGAGTCGTCGAAGAAGTGGTCTTTAGCGACCGACGCGCTGCGGTGCGATGGTATCTCATCGTCTGCAAAGTTGGTTCGACCTTATCTGTTATTTTTACAATGGCAATACTAGAGTTACTCACGTATTAAGAATAGCGAAATTTTACCGCACCACAGATTATTAATATAATTAATAACCGGGAATACGGTATAAAATGTACAAGAAAACTGCAGTGAAATGTAACACTACATTTTAGTTTACAAATGTATAAATCATATTACATTTCTACGTTACAGAATATATCTACAAAGTGTGACAAGCCTTTGTAGATATAATACAATACAATACCTAAATTTGATACAACACCTAAATTTTCTCTTCTCAATTTTCTTCTTTTTATTAGAAAAGAAATAAGTGGATAATATATTTTGTCAATTAATTATTTATTGTCAGATATAAAGGATTTTAAACATGTAAATGTCAATAAAACAACATAATCACGATGATAACTATGCGTGAGTTTCGTCTAAGAAAAGGAAACGAAACCTACATACATAACTTACATACATGAAGTAGGTAATAAAGTAATTTATGCGGAAGTTAGAGATAAGCTTAGTAAAACACTAATAGAATAGAGTCATACAATTCATAAGGGCATTTATACAAGAGCGTTCGCATTTATGTAGTCACGATACACTTTCACGTTTATAGTGGGTAAACCGATGATGACCAAAGACACTTTCGTAATGTACTAAATCTGTTTTTTTATTTTGTAAAGGTAGCAAACGAGCATACAGTCCACCTGATGGTAAGTGGCCACTGCCGCCCATGGACAACAGTAATCATCCTCAAGAACGATTAAATCATACCTAAGTTTGATCATAGATGCGTTGCCACCCCTGAGGACTAAGATGTTCGCCTCGTGTATAATGTACAGCCGGCAACCACGCCTCTCCAAGCCGAAACACAAGAATTGCTTCACGGAGGATTATGAGGGTGGCGGTGGTACCTCGCCGGACGAACTACATGAGTTCTACCACCTGTCAATTGTCAATTGTCTGTTTATTGAAAGCACATCCTACCTCCTAGTAAGTGATATTGCCATGTATCTGTCGCGTTTGGTCTCGATTAAGCTAATGATATAATGCAATATAACTCACAGATGAGTTTGAATAAGAAATTTTGTAATATGATTTACTTATAATAATTTTTTTTTTATTTTTAATGTCCTTTCATGTCAAGTATGAGTCAACCTTAAGTTTAACAGCTATCCCTGAAAAAAGTCGTCAAAAAAACGAAATGATCCACTTTGAAAGTCTAAATGTTTTATGATATCTTATTTTTTATCCTATTAGGTAGCAAGCAAACAGTACACCTGGTAAGTGGTCACTGCCGCCCATGGACATCAGTAATTTGTAACAAAATACAAGACCTTGTCGCTAAAGTTCATGAAAGTATTATAAGAATATACATTTTACAATGACTGCATCGCGCTAGTGTCGTGACTACAAGTTATCATGTATAAATGCCCTAAAGTCGTAATTTCACATACGCTAATGGGATAGTGGCCTAAGAGGAAACCTAGAGTTAAGATCGAAAAAGATTAAGTACTACAAAGTAATAAAAGTTATCTAAATCTACAAACATAGAACATATCATACAGTACAGTAAAGTGGTCTAAACGTATATCTAATAGACATTTCTTTGCATTTGAGTTCATTTCTTTTGGATTTGAAGTGGCCAATAAGTAATGGATAATAATAGCATATTAGTACCTACACTATTTAAAAAATGTTCAATAATTGAATAGGTTAAGAAAGACAATTAAAAAAGCGACTTTGAGTGTTCATTTCTACTTTCTTAACTAGAGATGTAATTTTATTTACATTTTAATGTGATCATCTCTCGGACAAACCCTATTAAAATAGACTAACAATTGACAAAGATTTCACAAAACACAAAAATAAAAAAATAATTGAAAATAAAGTGAATCTCACAATCAACGACAAATAAGGCTAGTAAATTTAACAAGCCCTGTAACTCAGCTTTGCTAGTTATTCAAACTATCCAATACCTAGGGTCCACCTGTATAAGAAATCAAATACGGTAACGCGACAGTCCAAAAGAAATTGCATGCACAAACATTTAGGTATTTGCAAGGAAACGAGAAAATTCTACCACATCGAATACGACACACATTTTTTCCAATTGCATTCCAACTATAAAAAACATCCTAAAAACCAATTAGACTATAACCATGTAAACTTTCTCTTTTGCTATTATAAAGGTAATCCGGGACTTTACCTAGAGGTGGGGTAAGGATAAAGTCAGGATAAAAATACTCTGATGGTAAATTAAGCAAGTGTTGCTGTACCATCATACCTCCAGGTCGCGAAGTAGTTATATCCTAACTTTTGACTTGGATTCCTGCAAAACCCGCATTCAAATATTAGGGTCTTTTGTCAGTTGTTTTGCGTATTCCACAGTGTACGGGTACCCTGGTCAAGTGCTCGGGGTGTTCACACGGACAGACAACACTCCAAGTGCCGTGTCGAAGCCATTCTGCCAATGCGCAAACGTGACGTTGCGTAGACGCACTGACGTAACGAAAAACTTCCATTCGAAACTGCGTGTGCTTACACTGAAGTGGGAACTTCTATGGCGGTTACCATATCTTTTAAAAAATATTTTAATGTTCGTTTTGTAATATAGGTTATTTATCTATTATTAAGTAATTTATTAATTTCGCGAACATTATAATTATCCATATTAGGATATGTAGATCAGATTGTTTCTTCTTGGGGATTTCTTCCCGACTTCAATGTTCTATTTTATTCGGAAGAGACATAGTATTCATTGCACAGAAAAAGTGCATAGTTCGCCTATAGAAGTTGTCACTTCAAAAATGTAACAGTAAGCTCACAACACAGAAGCAATAATTTAAATTTCATAAATTTTGAGCTACATAAGCTGAATGAAAATTTTCCATTGCCATTTGCAGGTTGCCAATCAAAATCACATCCACATAAAGCGCCACAAATGCCGTTAAGAAGCTTGGCCGTGTCGGTGTTGCCAAATGAAAAAACAGAGCGTCGACGCAACTGCCACCTGGCGGTAGTACGCACCCAGTTTAATGCCAACTTTAGTGACGCTGCGGCTGCGTCGGGCCTGCTCCGAGGCCTCGGGGGCCTCGCCGGCCGGGGGCCCCGCCTTGCCCGGCGCGGACGGCGACCGACCGCCCCGCGAACTGGACCTAACCCTATTACTACTCCCTCTATTCAACGGCAAACCTACAGAACAAATGTTGCCACACTAAAAATTTGGCGGAGAATTGGCTCGGGATTTTTAAGTTTTTTTTTTAATTTTTAATAAAATGTGCCAATATTATTTATTAATAAGGAAACAATTAAAAATCAAAGTAATTTGTAGGTGTTAAACAAATAAAATTATTGAAATTTAGAAAATTGAGCCAAATTCTCAAGATACAGCCAATGGTAGGGGTACAGGCATCAGGCAGGATAACAACATTTATAAATATAGTAATTATTTTTAAATCTATTACACAGATTAAATAAACCAATCAGAACTATCTAAGTTCTACACACATAAATGAAATAATGATAGAATAGATTTGGAAGAAAGAAGGCAGACAATATTTTAATAAATATGATACGTTTTCGTATACTGTATACTCCCCGTATGTTTTAAATTTGTAACATTTGATTATCATTCGTAAGGTACCTTTTATTGTATTTGTTCCTAACGAAATAATCAAAATAGGTTTGAAAAGATTTTGATTTATTTTTAAAATTTTGTCTTTATAGCAGAGTGTTTAAAATAAAGCAGTTTATACCAAACATGATATGGTTTTGTATATTTCGGTATTCTGATAAAATGCCGATTAGCGATTACAACTGTTAGCTCCTGCATTTTAAGTGGAGATTTGTGTTGATTGAAGGATTTTCTTACTCTACTTACAGGTTTTTATAACTTGAAAAGTATCCCTTACGTTTTATTCTAGTGAGGGAACTAGAAATCTATTCATTTTCACAATAAGGAATAAGAGAATCTTTTATATAAGATCCGATCTTTATTCTGAAGAATGCTCCAAGGTTTTACTAAACTTACTACTGCGAAGTAGCTAATTTCACTCTTTTACTTTTTCTAGCATTACCTCTGCATTAATACAGCTAAGATGAAATTTCGGAGACGGGACTCCGTAATATTGATGTCTAGCAATGAGCACAGAATTTCAGTTTACACTGGCAATACCATTGCATCATCACAACTAAGAAATCTAAATGATACGACGGTTACTGCAATATTCTAGTTATAACCGACAACAAAATAGAAGAAGATCCTAATTCGATTTCTTTAACCTCACATTAAAAATGAATCATGAAAATAAGTATAATATGACTGTTTAGACGAAAATATCACGAAGCTAACCAAACGAATCGCGAAGCTCTTCATATTTAGAAGTCGGTTAAAGACGGATACATTCATCACTTTCTTAAATGATCCATGATCCAGTATAAGCGATGGTTGGGGGGTGATTGGGCATATAGAGGGGGCTTACCCTGCGGCTTGGCGGGGCGGGGGTGCAGGTCCCCGTTGGGCAGGTGGCGCGCGGGCGCGGGCGCCGGGTCCGCGGAGCGCGGCCGCCGCCGGGGCGACCGGAACGCGCCCTCGGACTTCGCCCCTGTAATACAATTAATTTTTAATTAAGTGATATTTCATAATTAATACAATTCATTTTTAATTAAGAGGTAAAAAAAATTAAAGGATGTGACTAAAATATAGCTTTGTTGTTAATATCTCCATCCATTCCAAGATATCTGTTTTTTCGTAAAGTGTTACAAAATAATGATCACTTTCTTTCATCGCGAATCTGTCAAACACCTTAAAGATCGTTCATCGTTGAATGAAATTTTGTTAAGTCTATCCAACACAGTTTAGCTAGAATTAGACAATTGCCCAAATCGTTTTAAATTTGAATAGAAACTCATGGTCACATTTACAATAATAATGAAGAGCTAATGATAATGCATGTCTGAAAATAGTTGTACTCTAACGATAAGACTGTCTTTGTTTGGTCTCCATTATCTTTTGTCTTTGTTTTTGTTTGCAGTGATGATAACACTTTTAAGGATAATCTGCTTATTATCTTAATCTGAATAGACAAATAATTTTAAATACTGTAAAAAAAAACAAGAAACGCTTGAAAATAATCGCACCACGAGAGTAAATGAAAACTGTAAATCAAAATCTAGTTATGTCTGTCGATAACTATTCTTAAATTTTGTGCAAAGATAAAAAAAGTTATATAACCGTATATCTGCTAATCCCAAAATGAGACCGTGAAATTTACTCAAGATTTTTATAGTACAAAATTAAAAAAGAAGATATATGACTTAAACTCGACTTACTCCAACATGACCAAAGATTAGGTCATAGCAAGTAAGTTAGCAGGTTAGTAAAGTATAAACAAAGAACTTACGAGAAAACACAAGCTGTGGGTTCGACAGTTCTGCGGCTACTGACTACCGAGTAATCGAGTAACATAATCCGAGTAATAGTCTACCTGCATCCGAAGGTTAGTGGCAACGAAACGCATACACCGGAACCGTTCCGGCCTCCATGAGTTCAAGTTTCACACGATCGAATTTCATGAACAATAAATTAGGTAATTATTTTTGAAACAAAGAAAAGAAAAGGTAACATTTTTGTAATATGATATGTTAAGCACGCTTTGTCCCAATATTATTAATCATTTTGATTCATCATTTTGTACGAACAATGACAAAATGGAGGAACTAGTTCAACCTTGGAAAAGGAACCAAAACTCAAAACCCAAAAAGGATTAACACGCGCACATATTAATTAAACTTTTTTATTGACCTCATTCTGTCATCGTATAAAAATGTTTGCAAAAATAAAATGAAGCTCTAATATAAAATTTGTTTCTTAACTTATTTGGCTGCCTATCATGATTTGAAATATACCTCTTCATATAAAAGATCTTTTAGGACAAATGGGGCGCACTAACTTAGAATCATACGAGTAGATTGTGTAGACTTGCAATAATGTTTCATTGTTTCCGGAATTTAAATAGCATTAATAATAATTCTTACCATCTTGGGCAGCACCATCATCGAAGCTGTGACCCTGAATCTTCTTGCGCTGCTTTTGTGGCGAGGTCTTATGAGGGGACCTCTCTAAAGCCTTCGTCTCCTGAAGTTTGGCATGAATGGACTGGTGCGGCGCCGAGCGGAACGACCTGAACTTCTTGGGAGAATGGTTCCTGGACTCCTTGCCATCTTTTTCATCACGTGGCAGTGCCCTGGAAACAGATTTGTATTACGCATTAGGTTTAAATTTAGGTCGATTGGTTTTAGGATTAGATTCTAACAGTTCAAAAGGCTTTGGCCATCTCTCTCCAGCACTTTTATCTAACTGTCCTTTACAGCTACGCTACATTTGCATAAAATGGCTTCACAATCGCAATCCAAGCCATTCTTTGCTTGCATCAGCCAATTTGCCAACTAACTTATAATGATAGTGTTGAAGCGGGTAACATCCAGTTCAAATGCCAACAAATTAAATGAAGGAATATTTCATGTATTGGTATCATTTGATACTGAGAATGGGAAAGTAATATGTATATAATGTAATATACCTAGTATATTAATCTAATACAGCGAAGAAGTCAGCTGAATACTAACTGAATTAGTATACTTGTGTGGGGCCTTTCTTTGTTGATCACGCTACTGAGTTGATAGAAAATGGTGGAAAAGGTTGGTCTATTGAGCTGGATAGTTCGCCTGCTATCAAAATATCTAGTGCATCACTTACTTGTGACTGGTGGAAGCGAGTGATAGAGCTGACAGCGAGGACCGTCGGGAGACTTGGTACCAGAGCTCGATTTGCTTATTGTAAAGCTGAGTGATGTGTTCTGGAGCTAGTTCTGTCCCCCAGCCGCGGTACTGTCGAATTAATGGCAATTTTGAATATGACTTAAGCATGATCGCGTCGTACCATCCATCAAATGGCCTACGATTCATTTGAGAGACGGCAGAGCAGCTCAGTTGCTAATTTATGCGTGAAATATACTATTGGAATAAAATAAAGAGGGTTTCTGTTGCAGTGAATCAGTAGTATTTGTGGAGGGCGTCTAAATTTATTAAATGTTTTCTTAACAAATTTTCTCAGAAGGATTAAAACCTTACTTAAGAAATTAAAAACGTTTTTGTATGAATAAATTATGATTAAATATTTACGTTCCTTCCATGTGTTACTACTAGCCCAGTGTGGGGTAGTCTACGTACAAACCACAGCCGTGCATCTGTCGGTAGTGGTCGGTACGGGATGGTCGGTGTAGAGGGCTAGGTGTAGGGGCAGTGATGTAGGGTAGAATAGTGGTGGTGGGGCGCACACCTTGTACTCGCCGGCGCGCTTGCGCAGGTCCAGCACTTCCCGGTACCAGGAGTCGCCCTGCGCGAGCCCCAGCGGCTGCAGGCCGGCCGCGCGCAGCGTGCTGGCCGTGTCCTCCCCCGCGCTCGCCCCCGCGCCTGCGGCCGCGCCCGCCCCCGCCCCCCCCCCCCCCCCCCCCCCCCCCTCCCTCCCCCCCCCCCGACCCCCCCCCCCCCCCCCCCCCAACAATAAAAAAAAAAAAAATAACCAATTAAAAAAAAAGAATAATTCAATAACTTATCTCTTTTTTT
>DWNR01000393.1:0-20356 GCA_018250455.1 Polygonus leo | reverse complement strand
ACCCTTCTAGCATCAACCCCCATTTTTTTATAATTATTTTTTTTTATGGCAGAACGACGTTTACTGGGTCAGCTAGTATAATATATAAATAAACTAGTGGTCGCCTTGTGCTCGAAATTCGAGTAGTAAATAGTTTTTTTTTAAATTAATTTAATATATTTATAGAGCACTATTAATAAAAAAATATTAAAAATTAGATTTCTGTACTCTTTTTCCATGAAAATTTTAACCCTGTCCAATGTATTCTTACTCCTTCGTTCACATAATATTCGTAAAAGGGGGTACAAAGTTTTGCACGTATTAATATAAAAATGAGGTACCTAAAAACTTGTCGTTAGTATCTCTTGTTAATATGGCCATAGTAATTCACACATATTGTGAAAAATGCCCTGCGAAAAACGGATGGACTGACGGACAGCTTAGTCTTAGTAATAGGATTGCGATGAAACCATTTCAGTACGGAACCCTAAAATTTAACATCCGAGAACATATCTTCGAGATGATTCTTTAGGAAACCACACCTTTGACTAATTAAGACTGCATCTAAATTAAAAATGATATCATAATAATTTAATTTACAAGTAACCACTGCTTTAACACGTATGTCCTTTGAATTTCTGAGTTTATTAGCAAACACGTATTTCTGGCGAAAATTCAGTGATCGTGTTGTAGACGGTAAATACCGCGGTAGTAGGTAGCCACTATCAAAGTTGAACACTGCATATATTTACCAAATGAATCAGGATTCCATAATTTTATATATTATGCGATTTTAGCAGTTTTATATTTTTAAAAAGAAACAAGTATTTAGTAGTAAACACTTTATCTGACGTACTTAACTAAACAATATCTAATAGGTACTTCATAATTTCCATGACGTTATTCTATTGTTTTTTTTATCCGATTGTATTTAGTGACATAAAATAATAACACAAAATTAAGTATTCAAAGCGAAATTTTTGTAAACTCAATTGTCATACACGATGTCATGCCACAAAAAAGCAAATATTAATAAGTATTGAAAATTTTCCTTAGTAACATATTATTTTTATTTATTCGTGTCAGAGATGTCATGCCCAGGTTCGATGATGATTTGTTTATTGTTCTCCAATACTACCTATTCTCATCAGGTGGTAGAACACGTGAACTTCTAACAGCATTCATATTTTTTCACTTCCCGGAGAAGCTATTCACGCGTTTCTGTTTTGAAGAGGAGTTTTGAATGAGCTTCGTCCCGAGGTATTCCCGATGCCATATGACATCCCCATGTCATGTATGTTCTTCAAAAACTGCGCGAAAAGAGCTCTCCTCCAAAGCCGGCGATGCATTGGCGGTCTCTCTGGTGCTGCAAATGTCCATAGGCGACGGTGACTTCTTATTATCCGGTAGACCGTCTACCTTATCGCTAGGTTTAGATATAAAAAAAAAATTGCCCGGCTATAGTATCACACAAGATCTTAATCCTGAGGTCAACCTCAGACACGGTTCAATCGTACTTGGGGTTGATAACAAATGTCCATGCTTGGCTTGGCAGTGACCACTGGACTGCATTTTCGATTGTTAACTTTAAACGATAAATAAGAACTTCATGTATGATTAATGTCTAAACTGATATATAGGTCAGCCGATCTGCGCATGTCTAAAGGGATATAAATTTCGAATGATCAGTGTATTAAATAGCGTCTGGTTATTAAGAATATGCCTTGTTTCGTAATTTCCTATTACACGTCATTTTATAGGAAATTGCAAAGTAAGAAGAAGAACTCAATGTTAGTTTAGTCAAATTATCCCACTTTCTATCTGCCAATTTTGTTTTCAAAGCCGCTATAGACGCGCCCTATATATATCTATAAACATATGTTATACTAGCTTAGTATTTTAGTCAGTTGTAGACATACGTAACCGAAATAGATAAGTAGGTAGATGACCAGTCGTCTACCTAACTGAAACTATTCCTCGTTCGACAATTGAGCGGGGTCAATAAAAAAGACATTAATTGTCATTGGCATCCATTCATGATTGATTGAGCAACGACGTAGTAACAGCTATATTCGTACAGATCTTACTTATTTAACTCGCGACCGTCCAGTCGCGTGATCTAAATCGATCGTAAATATTAAAGTAAAACTTAACGACTCGTGCTGTTTCGTCAGAAGTTGTATCAATGTAATAAATGGGCATTTTAAGCTGGAGAGATCCAACTAACATTTGATTACAGAAATTCAGTTTAAAATATGATAGAGAAAATCAATTCGTACTATACAGTATATTGTACACTTAAAAGTTAGTAATCGTATAATTATAAATCCTAACTAATTTTTATTTTTAGTACTTTACATACATACTTTACGCTTTCACGTGAAGAAATTCTTTGAAAATGTTGAATCTTTTTTACTTAACCTTGACCTTATCCATAATTATTTGTAAATACCTATTTTTAAATATGATTACATTTAGCATGGATGATAGCTGCATAAGTAGGTATATAAAATGTACACATAAGTACGTAGAAATGTGCACATGAAATCAGCGAGGATTTTTAACATGTTAAATAATGTTCCCATGTTGTATAATTTTGTTTTCCATTTCTAGATTGTACTACAAGTACTTATTGACGTGTTAATCATGTACATATCGAATGTACATGGTACGATTACAATATGTAGGTACATGTAAGTAGGTATCATGTACCTTTCCAATAAAGGAAATGTCAACAACAATAATGTTAGCAATGTTATTCAAATGTGTGTATATATATGTACGGCCGCCGAAAACAAGTAAATTAACACAAAAATGCTGACCTTACTCACATTTAAGAAATTTAAAGAAAAATATACAAGAATTGTACAGCAAATAAAGGAAAGAAGAAAAACGTTAATATACAGCTCTATATAATATTGGTTCAAGAATATAATATCTGCTCTTGTCAAAGTAATCGTTAAATAAGACCGCTAATTAAACCAACGACACCTCATTTATTAAATCTAACGAATTACCATTCAGGCTATAGTTTTGCTAAGAAATAATTTTACTATTTAATAATTATTTATTAATTTTATCATAATTTTACATAAAGAACCCGATTCTTATATTATCTGTGCTATTTTTGTGACAATACAGCTACGAACCTAATAACGCAGTTCTTTACTCGATTTCCTAAAAAAATATGATATCAATGAGTAAAAACCATTCATTAGCTGATATTAACATTGATTATCGGACGGGTGTTACGGAAAAATGTACACGAGATAAGTCTGATGGATTCGCAGTTGTTTTTTACGCAGTTATTCTTACGCTGTACCAACGCTGTGGAATTTTTGCGGTAACAAACAAAACAAAATTGAACCTCCTACCATAAGTAGATACATCGTTGACTGAGAACCTGATCGGTTATTTTTACTTGTTTTTATTTCTTACGTTGAAGACAAATACATCTTGCTGAAGTTAAAGTTTCTGTTTAAATGCGAATAGGGTATACATTTTCATTATATTAAGTATATCAGTATTAGATTGTTTATTAAACAGTTTTAAAACAGCTCAAGATATAAAATATCTGATTAGTTCCACTTGTATTGTTTCCATCGCATCCTACCTATCTATTTCCGCGTTATTACACTTTGTATCGCAATATTCCTTTTATGTTTAACGCCTGGCTTTAATAACCTATCTATCCCTTACTACAAGTTAAAATAGACACCATTGGTATGTATCTGTATTTTTTTTTATTTTTTTACAATCATATAAACAACGATATGAATAATAAGCAACGATAGATAGGACAAAATCTATTATAACATTGATATTTCTGACAAAATTAACAAATACCAATGGTACTACTTTAACTACTAATAAGGGGAAACATAGGTTATTTAAAAATAGGTTAGTTAGGTAGGTGCGGTAAAGTCGGCAAGGAATACTTTTAGATATCTTAGATCTTCAATTATTATATACTAGAACTACTTTAATTACCATTTTAATACTTTTATTAAACACAATTCAATACCTATATTTTAATTAAACACAATTCAATATAAGAAAATACGTTTTTTAAATTTACGATATTCTGTAAAGTTCTACATATTTCTACTGTAATTCGGTTTGAGTTGACTGCGGTACGACGTATTTAACCTGTCAATTAATGATATCCATCATTAATAACCATTAGTGGGTACACATTAATAATTTTACTTGGAATGAAATATAAATCAAATTTTCGATTATGTAAGTAAGATTGGAACGTCTCAACATACAGGCCAAGACGACGCAGCATAAAACAAAAAGGAAGCGTTTCTGAGAAGAAATTCTTTTGAGCCTTGAGCTATACTGGCCACAGACAATATAAATGCATATATGAAGTGTTGTCCATACAGCACTTTTGTATTGATACTGTTGCTAACTGAGATTAATAATGAATGGCTGTGTTCGGACAAAGTAAATGTGCGGACACGCCTCCACGCAATGTTAATAGAACTACAAATGTGATTTTGAGTGAAAATTCACACATTTACGTTATAGACTAAAATTACTTTTAGTTTGTAGAATTTATGCAAATAATCGTAGAATTGAAGATAGTTTGACTAGATAGGTGCCAATGCCTCCCTTAAATTCCCTTAAGCAATTTTTGTGTTACGTTTAGAGAACTGTGGTTACACTGACACATGGTTCGGTTATCGGCTTGACAACCACGAAAAGCTTTTATTTGATGTGTGACAAAACACAGATTAAAAAAAAAAATTGCTTTTTTATCTTATGTTAAAAATAACGCAAAATGCATCTATTAAATATATAAATTTTTTGTATCGTTAATATTATGTTTAAATAAAGAAAAAATATTATTATTGTGAAATTATTTATGCGAAAATACGTTAACATGGAAGTACCTACTCCATGTTTTTTTACATAAATAAGGCAAAACACTACTTAGGTACGTTAAATACGCATATAAACATTTTTTTTACTACAAAATCAATACGTCAGTCTTTTGGAAAGGCAAATAAAAATACGGTTTTATCATCTTTTATTGATTCAATTATCAAGGCCGTATTTAGACTATATTTGTGAAAGGACGACGACCGTGAAATTATTTATAAACATTGAATTTTATCTCGTACTCTGAGATACTGACGTAAAATTATTACATTTTATCTATGTAGGTAACTTTGCCTCCATTACACATCACTGGTACACGAGTTGATTGTTTACGTAGAAAAATCTGTATGTATCTAAAATTAATTGGTGTTAAAGCTTTATTTTTACAATAAACAAACAAATCATGCGAATTAGTTTACCTATAGATAAGATACTTATGATTGTTGAGATAAGCGCACACGCAGAAACTTTCCGAATCGAAAAATTGACTCAAGTACGTAAGAAATAGACGCATCTGCACCAAATATTTAAGAAGAAAAAACATTAAGTCATGCAGTGTGATGCAAAAAATGTACACACTAATCAGAAGGCCGAGTTGAATGTTAAAAATACCTCTCACGATTCTGTTAGACGGCTTAGCGACACGTCATGCGATGACGACACATCGTACGATATTTTTATGAACATCACAATCATTCGTCATGGGTGAACTGTATATGCCTACTTCCACAGAATCGTATACTTTTTGTCACACCCACATCCATACTGATTATTGTGTTTTTAATTCAATTCTCGATTACGTACCTATTGGCCTACTTTATTACTCATCGTCTTAAACATTGATATCAGCGGAATTTATACAGGCATTACAAGCGTAGTATTGGTGATAATGAAATCACTGGCTGTACAATTTATTATTGTTTATATAACTTAATCGCTTTGCGTATCGACTGATAACTAAACCAGTGATTGGTTCATTGGGTTACGTGTAGAGTTATTTTACGAAATTTGTGACGATATCTGTCAATATTAACATTTTTTGTTATGTAAGATCAATATTTTCTTACTATGGCACTTAATCGTAAACCAGTAAGTATATTTGTATGTACAACAAATATATTGATTGACAATCGTAACTCTATTGGTAAAACGCGTGTAAAACATGAAAAAAATATATCATTAATGTCCAGCTGTACGAGTGCGCGAGTACTCAGTCTTTTTACCCGAAAACTTAGTAGTGGTGGTGGTACGCTACCTCCGGCCGCTCCTCCAATAAGACTCGCTGTAGTAGTAACGTGAGGTGACGTCACAACATCACGCCACCTTTTGTTAGTCAACCGACGCGCGATCCGGCTCCCCACTCGCGGTGTCAAATAGTTGCGACCTCGCGCCGACGAAATCGAAAAACAAAACAGCTGTGCGCTTACAAATTGTAATTGACGCTTTATTTACTTACAATTCATTACAAGAAATGTAAACACATATTTAAAATATTATACATGACGTGATTACAAATTATGCTTACGTACCTATGTACGTTCATATATTTTTTTATTATTCGACAGCGTAGACGCACAATGTACCTAACATTGCGTTAGCAAATTCGCTCTTATCTATAAAGGAATACAACGTTAAATTTAGATAGCGGTTAGCAGTTTGGAAGCGCCAGCGCTAGCCGGATCGCGCTCAGTTAAATTGACAGGCAACGATTGGGGGAGTCAGGAGACTCAATTGGCGAACGGCGTATGCTATGCTATGCGGCGCGGCGCGGCGTGGAGCTCGCCTGTCATTTCACTCCGTGCAGTTACCGCGTATACACGTGTCGCACGACCGCAGTTACTATCGTATTTTTACCTAAAACTTGTGTGCAGTTAATGGAATGTTTACATTGATAAAACCCCTTGGATTGCAAACAACAACAACAACATTACTTCATAAAGATATTTTATAATATACAGATACAGTAAAACCCGATGTGGAGGTGCATAAAACTTCTTATGGTTCAGACATACCAAAAGTAGTAGAGGAAAAGACTGTAACCAGTGAGTATTTTGGTAACCACGTCCTATTTTGTTTTGCCCATTATCCCGTCCTATTGTTTTTCATCATTCGGTTGTGGCATTAATTTGTAGCAGCGAGATTCAGTTCATAGTTCTTAGAAAGTTTTCTGAGCCTTCTATTTTCTTAATCAATAATAATTTAATTTGTTTCATTAATAAAAAAAATATTGAACCTCATGCTACAAGTTTAAGGTTTGGAATGCTTTACTTTACTAAACTGACTCATTTTAAATAAGATAAGATAAACCTAGGTAACTAATCATAACATATATAACAGGTTGTTCGAAATTTAGGCAACAGTAACATTCATCGCCGACTACTAACTACACGGTTCATTTAACAAGTTATACAGTATCTGTGTGTCTTCAATTAGAGCTTCATTGATTGATTTACAGGGCATGCCAAACATCTAGTAACAAACCAATGACTTGACGTTTTGAAAGTGAATGATTAAGGGAATCTCTAAACACATATGGTGAATTTATCAAGAGAAGGGCTAGTAGGCCTTCTCATAAAAGTGGGACGTGCTGCATTTAAGAGAGAAGATACCACAGAGGACCCAGAAGAAGTAGAAGTTGAGGATTCTTCAGCCAACGACGATCCAGAATCCGAACCAATGAAAGCTTACTGGGAAAGTGATATAGACAACTTGTACAAGAGTAAAACAAAATTCATTGATCTCTTCCAAAAAGACGTCGCTCTAAGTAGGATACCAAGTGAAACAGAAAAGTCTGTCCCAGAGTCTCGTTATAATTTTTATAAACTGAGTCAAGTTTATATGCCCGATGTTCTGAAAAATTTAAATGTTGATGGTAACGTATCTTATTAGTATCCTAATATTATAGCGCTTTAATACTTCATTTTCAAAATGTACTTTGTATATTGAGAGACACACAGATTAATAAAATTCCGTATACTTTACTAACACATTAATGTTATCAAACTTATTACAAAGGGGTAACATAAAAATCATGAAGCCACATATATTTTTGGAATGTACGTTAAAATTACCATTCAATCCTGTACAATAGAACTTAATAATAAAAAAAGTCAAATTTAACAAAATGCATGTCATCATTATGACTATTTAAATAGGGTAGAATCGCAAATCAATGCTGTATTCAATAGGAACAATAATGTTAACAATCACATTTGTACAGGAGTTGTTATTTTCATTCATTATCTGCTAATGAATGGGGTTTTCAAAGCCATTCTTTCTCAATAGCCTTTTGTTATTTTACATTATCATTTTGCTCCTTCCGGCCCTGATATTTTCATTTTCATGATCACTAGGTAATTCGGTATACAAGTAACATTGCACAATTAACTACAAATAGGTTAAGATATTTTAGTTAAGTCTCTACCTACTATGAGTTGGCACGTCTCATTGACGGCATCTCTAAATAGAATTTAGATTTAGTTGGTACGGCGACATCGTACGTCAATATTCCAATAAATCTTTAATATTTTTATGTGTGATTAGATCTACATATATCTTATTATATTTATAATAAAATTGCCCTATAGTCAGTATTATAGATACGACTCCGAAGCATAAACATCGATAAAACTAATTTTCGTGACTAAGCTGTTTTATTACCATTTCACGTAAAATTCCTCACTAAATGTATATGTTTACAGAATAATGAGTGTGAACTAATATTTTGCGTTCATCTAGATTAAAACCGTAACACCTTTTACCTTCCTATCCTTCTCCATTGTGGATAACTGCTGTCGCTGAGGTGGAGGTTTGACATCGCTATTAAGTAACAAATGTTTGTAATTGCATATTAGCAGCAGACGTTCCTTGATTACATGAATATTTTTCATTATATTTCCAAAACCCTGTCTCGGAAGTTTTAATGAAGTTTCAAAAAATATTAAAGGCTTATTTGAGATCAGTGTAATCAACGAACGTCTTTATAAAAACTTGTCTATAATTTATCGTTTTAATCGTTTGTCTGTTATCTTCAGGTGTCCCGGAACCGCCTAAAACAAGCACTGGAATCTCTAACAACGGACGCGACGCCGGCGTCGTTGCGGGCATCGTCGTTGGTGTTATCTCAGGAGTACTAGTCTTAGCAGCTCTGGTGAGTCTTACATTCTTAATTTATTTTTTCCCACAAGTGGCGTAACAATAGCGTGACCGTGGGGGGCCCTGGTCAGAGAGATGATCTTTTTTTCAAGAATCGACATTAATTATCAACTGAATCTAATTCCAGAGGACCGATCAACTTCCTAAAATATCAAGGTCACGTATGCGGCCCGTAGCATTTGCTACTTTTGCTATATGGTAAATCTGACAATTGCCTGGCCCTATCCAATACATTTGCCACGGGCTTTACGCGGTCTAGTTATGCCATTGACTCCTACACTTTATCGTTTTCTTTTATCAAAAAATTCAATACAAATTATTCATATAACGTTTTTTGTAACTTATGGCAAAGTTAGTTTTTTTTTCTTTATCCGTCACTTGAATTTTTCGACCAAGAACCTTCACAGAACCTTCTAGTTAATATCAATACAACTTTTTACGACTTAACGAATAAGTATTATGCATTTCTTTTCAGTAAAGAAATATGCAATAAACAAGTCAAGTCCAATACATCATAAGTTATTAAATTTATTTGTTTATAAAATGTAATTTTCTCATCAAAAACTGAGACCCTTAATTTTAGGAAACTACTAGAATACCAAAATGTACATATTAGCAACTAATCCGATTTCGCGGTAAAAACGACTGTTTCAGGTTATTTTATCATCATTATCTTCTATAACTATACTCTATATCAACATAATCGTAACGATAAGAATCGAACCATTGATGGGACAAGATGATGTAGGTAAAAGACAAGTGACTCTGTATCGCCTGATTTCGTATCGCCAATCGCAAAAGCAGCCATACAAGTAATACGAGTAAAGCAATCTATTCCCATAAGCCAATTCCTGCTTTCATTTCTATTGGCTCATCGACTTGATACTATATTTTTCCATGAAATGAGACAATACGAGCATTTGGGTATAAAATTTTCTAAGATTTTAATCAATTCCTTTATGTCCTTGTTTACAAATAAATGTGTAGTTCTTGCTGTTTTAGTTAACTTTAAATGCAATACACGTGTCAATAAAATATATGTACTTAAAACGAAACTATATTACCTAATGGGTTTTTATTAGTAGCTTATAAAAACTTAAGTATATTAAACTAGTAATAAAGGAAATACTAAATCCGTAATATATATGTATGTTCTGAATTAACTATATTATTAGTTTTTAAGTGGGATTTTATATGTATGTATATTAAAATGTTTTTTGCCAGGATAAGCTTTTAATAAGTATATAACAAATATGCATGTAGTGATAAAAATCTTGATCTTGTTTTTAAATCAGCATACACACCTGAGTACTTACGTCAAACACCAATAATGCCTCAAATACCAATTCAATTGATAAATAAATTGTCTTAATTGGATAAATTGTCCTAATTGACGTCAATTCTCAAACAATTTAGACAGATATCTGAGTATCTAATTCAATATAGGTATCGAATCGACTTCGGAATTGTTACTATGCTAACGTCATCTGTAAAGACTTGTAATGTGTATTTCAAATTTCAAGACCTTTGGTTTTGTGCAAATTATCTGGATTTATAAAAAAAGTCGCGAAGAGTACAATATAAATGCAAAATATACATAAATAATACGGACACGGCAGACGTTCTGCCAGTAATGTTAAACTTCCAATAAAAAATATCGCGAACATTAATGAAAATCAAATATAGCCTATTTTAAGTTCGACGACGGTACCTGTGCGAATTTTCATTAAAATCAATCACACAAGATTTTTATATATAAATATTATGTCAGACACTAACGATAAATAACGTTATATTGTAATGTTTTAATAAACAAAGAAAATAATATCACTATAAAAATATCAAATTTATCTTATAAAACAAATGAAAGGACTAAATTTAGTTCAGCCTTCTCGAAATATTTATATTTCCTAGCGTTATAGGAAGTATACAATTTCACTGACACCGTTCTGCAATATCTTACACTAGTTTAATTCTGTAATTGAAATATAACAAGCGTCTCTAAAGATTTTTTTATGCTCAATGTCTTCACGAAGGGTATCGTCCAAGCAAGGTCACTTGCGAAAGTAACTTCCAATGGTCGATACGACGTGACCTGATTATATGAAATGCATTCCTAATGGTCTATTTATTAACACTATAAACGATGGATATGTCATGGAGTTTCGTTATAATAAAAATAACATACTTATTTACCTACATAAAAGTGCATACGAACAAACGGTAGATACACATTTATAAATTGAAGAAATGAAAGTATATGAAATAGGAAAAACTTAACGGAATATTAAAAAAAGCCAATTTTTCACATCATTTCAATCTTTCCACTAAATTGATTAAATTTGTCCCATGATCTATTACGTCACACCTCGTTAAACAAGTGCCTTGATTGATTAAATCCATGGGATCTTTATAGAGTTGTTGACAGTTATGGCGACAATTGACGTCACATACTGTGATGTGCGTTCGTTAATTTAGATCGGTATCTATAAAGCAAATCTTAACATCATAACCAAATTTAATTTATTTTAAACTACTAGCTGACTCAGGTAACGTTGTTTTGCCATGTCAATTATAAAATCGCGCTTAAAATATGGGTGGTAGAAGGGTGAAAAATTAGGGTAAGTATTTTTGATGCCAAATTGTAAATAAATTGTCACTCTTATCACCTCGGGAGTAAAAAATAGCGTACGACCTATTCACAGACCTACCAAATGTACACAAAATATTATAGAAATCGGTCTAGTCGTTTCGGAGGAGGTCGATAAAAAAACAATGTGATAATTTGTATTACATTTATTCTTATATTATTGTATATATTTCGATTTAATACAGTTTTTAAGGCATTTAATGCGGAATTAGATTAAGACGGATACATATATGTTTGTAGTATCGCGAACACAATAAAATATAAATTAATTACTTTCATAGAAATAAAATATACCACGTGTAGTACTTAACAGTCATTTCTAATACCGAAATTATCTATGGTATTTATCATTATAATTATGCATTAATATGTTGATAAGCGTGTGATACTGATATGGGACTAATTGTGTAAATTACAATTACAGATCGCCTTTATTATGTACCGGCATTACGTTCACCGGAACGTAACTTCTATGAACTTCGACAATCCGGTATACCGCAAGACCACGGAGAACCAGTTCGCGTTGGAGCAAAATGGCTTCGCGCCGGGCAGCAAACTTTACCCCAGTACGGTGGGAGAAGAGGTGAGAGCCCTTACCGCTATGGAGTGCACCCTTAACATACAGAATAGCCTTAGATAAGTCAAACATTATCATGATATCCGAACTCCAGTCTCGTCTGATACTATTTGAATCGAAATTTTACTCGATTTTTGTAATGTCTCAAAACAGTTTTACGAACAATGAATGCGATACCCCAAGAGTCGATGTATTGTATATAACTTTAAAACTAGCGTAATTACACGTTGTAAGGTCTGCCTAAGACATTTTAAATTCGATGTACTTAGTATTTATTATATTTAATTAATAGTACGTATTAACGTATTTTAAGGGATTTATAGAAAATATTTTCGCTAGGATAAGTTACTGTGGCGTTGATTGTGCCAACATTTTTACCGCATCAGTATTAAAAAATAGTTGCCAAATTATTCGTCGTAAAAGTAGCGTTACTATTGTAAATACTTATTTTGTATTTATCTTATTTGCAATTATCTATGCGTAACTTGTATTTCGGTAATGATTTACTGCTGAGACATTTATTTTTCATGCATTTACATGCGAGGGCTTCTAATTCTCGGTAAGTTGCTAGACAAAATTAAATTAGTTTGTTTTCTTTATTGCTCTTACAAATTTCCTTTGCGAGTAGTATCGTAAATAAATCTAAGTATTTATATCGTAGTTAGATGGAGTAGACTAATTTTTGTGGTCTTCTAGTATCTCCATTTTCTCATGTAAATAAAGATCTACGCCTTACGGAGGTGACTTTTTAAAGTCGGAATCACTTTGAGTATGGAGACGGTAGTCTGCAAATTCTAGTGCTCTTAAAACGTATTCCTGTTAAGACTATTTTCTCGGATTTACAGTATTAGTATCAGTCTTAGTACTTAGTGTCATCACAAATGGATCGCTTCCGATAGCCACAATACGCCGTAACAACAGAAATATATTTTGTCGCACACATGCATGCTTGACGCTGGTTAAAACTGTTCATTTTAATCAAATGGACAGTAAGTGTCTTAGTTACCTAGCCCTATTAAAGTAGTTGACTCCCCGCAGCCATTTAATGCGGCCTTTCAGGCTATCGGAAGTGGTCCATACTTCATATGCGAGTCTGAAATTAAAAATCATAATAAAAAGATGTGAGTAGTCTTTATGGGTAGTATAATTGTATGTAAAGTAATGAAGCGAATTAAACAGCCTATGAGTGACAAAGGATCACCTAACATCAGTTACACTATAAATAATTCCAAAAATAGTCTATGTATAAAATTAACGAGGGATTTTGATAAAAACTGTCATAACTTATCTGTTTTTCTTTTTTCCAGGCTCAGGAACCTCTCAACACACCTGGTACAAATGAGTTTGTATAGTGTGCGGGCGGGCAGTAAATACATAAGTATGTCATTAAATGTGAAAAGAAAAAGAAGGACATGTGATACATACTCTATAGTGTAAACCAGTGAACGGTTGGCTAACATTGTGTAGTGTTCTATGTACTGTTAGCTTAGTGCAGTGGATCGAGGCAAGAACGAGGTTCTGTGCTGTCAAGATTCGCGCCGTTATGGATCTCAAAATTACGGAAGCGTTCGTTTAAACACAACTTAGATCGTACAACTGTACGTCAACCTGAGGTCTAGCTTTTGTATCACATTACGTGCTTAAGATTAGTATCGTTTCTCTCTGTAGACTGTGAATAGTGTAGATTGGTCGCTGTAACAAGCAGTCATGCCTGGTGCATTGAATTGTAATTATATTATTATTATTTATATAATGTTTACAATTTTTTATATTCCACTTTTAGTTAAGGGAAGCTTTTGTATTATATAGAACAACGGCAACTTATATTCGATGGAAATGAAGCTCATATCTTATAGTAAAGTAAAATGTACTTACTTATGTAGAAAATTATTTATTATATGATTATTTTGAATTTTCTCAAATTATCGGACATGTATTTATACACTTCAATCGCATTAGTAACTTATTTTAAATTGTGTAACAAAGATATTTTAATAGATATATTAATTTATTGAAATTTTATTAGTGTTTTTTAAAAATTTTCGAATGTATGTGTCATTAGACAATTTAGGCTATGACATTGCTGTAATTTATGTGCCAACTCTAGTGAAATAATACTAAAGCCATGTATTTACTGGGAGACATATGCATCACAAGTAAATTCTCCAGACTCCACTTACTTTCCTTTTATAAATTTATCCTTATTATATTCAAACGACTTTTAACAACTATTTATGAGTTTATCATAAAACAAATAAGAAAAGACACTGGTTGAAATAAGCCAGCAAAGGCTGTTAGAATTAAAAAAGGCTATTAAGTTAGAAAATACTCACAATGTTTATTATGATAACTTTTCCGCAATGTTGACAAACATGGCATACTTTGAAGTACCTCGAAGTCAGACAGACAGACATAATGTTTGAATTTCAACGTCAATGCGCAATCTAATCAGAAATCTAATGTAATGCGGTATTGACAGTCAATGCTATTGTATAATGTTGACAGGTACTGTATGTACAAAATCCACTGATGTAGCATAATTTTGAGTCCGAAATCCAATATCATTAGATATTACAAATAGCATAACAAGTATGTCAGTCCTGACAGAATGTGGAGCATTCATCCCTTTAGTAAATACAATGGTTTGACCCTACGCCAAATAGATGTTTCATGTGTCCCATTTTCTTCCTCGTAGGTAAATTATAATTCAAACTCAGTGTTTATAACCTCACATTGTTTATTTCGATTTATTATATAAATGTTGTTATGTATTAGTATAGTACGGATATATATTTATAAATTATGTTATGCTATATAATATTATATTTGTTTAAACAGTAGACATTTGCCTTGTATTAAAATTTGGAATGTGACTTTGTAAAGCAAAATCCTGCCAAGTCCTTTAAATCTAATAAGTTATAATATATTTTTAATGTAATTCAATTACATGGGATAAAACTTATGCACATTTCATACAATACGCCTAGCTCAATAAGTGTGGTCACTAATATTATTGTGTAAATATTGTCAGTAAATATTATGTAAAATGTGTTATATGAGCTGTTTTATTTTGCCCCCTTTTTATTCCACTGAATTGAATACATACAATATGATAATGATATGATATACAATCTGATTTTTCACAAATAAGTCTAGTAATTTTCTAGTTAGTATAAGGAATTTTGAACTTTATTATTTATAATGATAAAACATGATTTATGAATACAACATCAATTATCATAACATCAACAAATAAACAAAAGAAAACTCGCAAAAAAAGATAAATGCACTTTATATTATTTACAGGTCAAAAAACAATATAGAAAGAAATAAATTAATTTTAAGATCTTTATCGGAAGAATAATATCAAATAGAAGTATGTAGTTACATATCTTTATACATAAAAGTTATAATGCACGTTTTCGATATAAATGATGCAGTTACTAAAAAAGTATAAAATAATAAGAAGAATGAAATACAAAAAATGTATTGTCTATGGACTTTAAAACTACATATTTATTAGTAAACACTTATTTTAAGCTTTACAGTGAAAATCTTTAGTCTGAATGTAGGTACTTTGAGAGAATCACAACCAGAAGCAAAATTAACTATACTGTGGAGCCATTCATAAATTATGTCACCCGAATTTCGTTTATGGAGTCCGTCTACGTCCTTGTCTCACATGGTCATATTTGTTTGACCATGACCATGGCCAACTAAACTCTAGTGCGACTTTAACTATTTTTCAATTTAATAAATTAGGTTTTTCAAAAAAAGGAACACAATCATATCAAATTAACAATATGAACGACGAAAGATAAAATACCATATTGGGCTTATGATGTGTATTTTTGCGCCCAAGAGAGATGCAAAAAATATTTAACGAATGTGACGAAATTTATATATGGCCACTATTTTAAAAAGTTGTCATCGTACTTAACTAAATACTGTCTTGAATTTCTACTTAAAGTCCTTAAATAAACTTAGAATTAACTTTTGCACAATATTCGATTTTATCTAAAAGTAAAAGGTACTAGTGAAAAAGGTAAAGGTTTTAGTGTATATTTTGTCTTTTTATTTCAGTATCAGTACTCTTTAAACTGTTTTCTTTTTTATGTCTTTATTCGATACCTACTATCTACTATACATACAAATCAAATTTTGAGTTGAGAATACATGAATCAATTTATACAACATACTTTTATTAGGTAGGTTTGTTTCGCTGGAATTGCTATTCATATTTGGTTTATATCTATGTCATGTGATATACAAGATTAGAGTGTATATTTCGGAAGGAGTTAATTATAAAGTAATTAATGCCCATGGCTTTAACTAATTTTATCTTATATGATTTATGGCATTTACAGTGAAAAAGTCAATAAAAGCATCTATGAAGAACCATTATAAATAGGCTTGAAATATAAAATGCAAGAAATTTTCAAATCGAAATGGTAGAACCAGATATTAGCGAGCATAAAAAATACTAGATCGGAAAAAACCGAAATAGAAATTTAGTAATCTGGTGTCCGTACATTTTGGGTCCGTCTTAAGATTCACCAGACCGGTTCACTAGTGTTCTGCTCCAGAACACGTCTATTTATAAAAAATAATAGGCGAAAAGCGAGATGCAGTATTATGTATGACCTAAACCAGTACATTTGAGAAGACCATCATCTGCATTGATTCTCATTTAAATTTAAAAAAAAATCAGGAACTTTTATATGAATCATATTGAATCAACCTATCACTAAATGAGCTTATATTATGCGAAACTTAATATTATTAAAAAAAAATCATATCACACTGACACATTGGAAATATCACACATTATAACACTATAACAATCAAAACAATTTGGTATGGAATTTGGAATATCCTTCAAAAATACTGGATACTATTACTGCTACATCAGATAAATGTAAATTAATATTAACTACTTTTAAGTACTTATACTACTGCCATTAAATTACCACTAACTCATTATGTACCTAAAAATGGACGTCGGATATTCTTTTATAAGTTAAAACTTAAAGTAAAATAGCTATTCAGCATATTATTATGATCAAATTGAGCGTGTGCTGTCTGAAGGAGGTGTCAAGAGTCTCCGAAATCGGCGTGTTTTTATGAGGAGAGTTATGAAAGTGGAAGAAGCTAGGCAAGTATGTCAGAACCGTACTATTTGGCACTCGATAATCTCTGCCTACCACGTTAGGGATTTGGCGTGAAGATGTGTGTGTGTGTGTGTGTGTTTTTTCAGCATATTTAACCTAATAACGATTATTTCGACCAAGCTAATCTCTGAAACTGCCTAAACAATCTTAATATTTGCATAAACAATCTTAATATTTGCATGTGTCCAAGTTTAGTCCAATTTGAAATATAAGATAAGGTGGCCAGGTGGCCCTGTTAAGTTTTTTTAAAATAATCACGAAAATCGCATATTTCATTTTTGTTACATTATCGAGTACTCAAGATAAGCGATTTCTTGTTCGAACGCCGATATTCCGATATTGCATGGATTTATATTACTTCATGCAAGTAGACCACTACACATTCACTCTATTGCATTCAAAGAACACAATTTATCCTATCAAATTATGCAAATATCACAATCGAAAAGTAAAAAGAGACATTGTTATTTAGCTTGTAATTAAATAGTGTAAATTCAGTAAACCTACTTAAAACATATAATTTTAAAATGTTTGTTTTACGTCGAGCAAAATATGTAAGTTTGTTCAAACAGTTCACTGCAATAAGTTTTACATTGTGTTCTTATCAAAAAATCGCAAGTGGAAAATGAGCCATGTAATTCTAAAGTATATTAGAAATATAATTGCAAATGTGTATATATAAAATTGCGACGTGCTTTATTCCGCTGCTGCGAATTAAGATTTCCAGCAAATTTATGTTGCTAAGAGACTTGATATTTTTATACCAAAACAATTTTTCCTAGCCATTGCCTGCGCGCGGTTTTACACAATTTTACATGTTTTTTTTTTTATTTATAAAATTTTTTATCTAATAGAAACAGTTTAAAAAATAAAATACACACACACACACACACATCTTCACGCCAAATCCCTAACGGGGTAGGCCTAGAGTATCGAGTGCCAAATAGCATGGTTCTGGCATATATGCCAGATTTCGGAGATTCTTGACTCAAAATATAAAATATGGTATCAATATAGTTAATTCTGGATTAAAGGCCCCTAATATAAAGACCCTATAATATTTTCTGTTACAAAATACAATGTGCGTCGCAATGAAACCAAATATCCTCATATTCGCGTTGATATTATTCTGGAATCTTCCAGAGCTGTTATGTACACTTGGTAGTAAACCCGACGTCCATATCCATTTACTTACTACTAATCGTTTGTATTTAAGTATACTACGCTAGAAAATAACAACGTTAGTACAATTAACCATTACTTTCCTTATTAGCTTCAACTGTTTCTGTCTTCTTCTTCTTGTTACTCTGCTTTGGAGAGTCGGCGGTTTCCTCAAATTCCTCTTCAGATTCGTCCTTTGGTTTAGGTTTATGCCAGTCATAAGCATCGCACTGTTTATTTATATGGTCTTTGAACACCTTAAATGAATTCGCAGCTATATGTTCCCGAGCGTGACGGAAGAACTGGTCGAAGTGGTACAAATTGTGTCTGAAAATGATTAAATTATTATTATTTCTCCAAGGTTAATATGTGTGAAGGCATTGATATAATTATACAGTTGTTTATAAACAATTTGTGATTCAAGAGGCGATGGTCAAAATCCGTAGTTTCGTACAAACTTTCGTGCATTTCCTACTCTGTATGTCTTTATGGAAAGAATTACGGCCTAAACTTAAGAGGAATTAATGATTTTTGTCATCTGACAGGTAAAGCGTACTCTGTATGACTTAAGCCCGTTGCTCGAAAAAATGAATTTGATAGGTATTTTAGAGGTTTGACGTCAAATCTTAAAAACTACAAAAGTTATCACATCCATAGAGCCATTAGACGAATAATTATTTTGAAAAAAAATCAAAATTAGAATCCCAGGGTTGTATTTTAAATAAGTAATGATGAATACAAATGTTTTATAACAGTCAGAATGTTTGTTTTCAATTTTTAAGCGATATAATGACACATTAAGGAAACATACTATTGTCTTTTAATCAATTCCACTGTCTTACTATATCTGTGTAACTTGTAACTCTTTCATAAAAAATGTCGATGATCCCGTCCGAAAACTTTCCATCTGTAAGTCATACAGAGTAGGGTATACAGCTAATTTACGGTTGTTTTTCGGACGGATCCGAAACTTTGTTGACGGACGTACAGAGTGACCCCTCTGCAACGTAACCGCTATCGCTAATGCTCAAAAATGCTCGAAGTCAATGTCTGATACCACCCCAATTATTTTCGATATATCATAAATAATAATTATGTTAAATATATAAATGCTCCAAAGTTTTTGATTTTGGTTTATTTATGATTTTTAGTAAACACAAGCTCTCAAATGACTACATTTTTTAACGAAAGACGCAAGTTTTCCAATGTAAATTAGCGAACTACGTAATATGAATAAATTATAAGGTCAAGATCACCCGTCACATGGTGTGGTGCTAATTAAATTATGTAAGTAATTAATGCTAATTATTTATCGATTACGATGTTAAGCAAGAAATATGATCCTATGACCACATAAATCATAGTGTCTGTCTTCTAAAATGTAAAAAAGGTAATTTAGCAACTACGTCAAAGGTCATTACGGTATATTACTATTGCCCTCTACGTTCTGTACCTATTTTGAAAGTAAAAAATAACAATGAAACTGAAACTTTTAATTACACTTTTTATAGAATGAAGGTAGCAAACAACCATGCAGTCCACCTGATGGTAAATGGTCACCGTTGCCGATGGACATGAGTAATCGATCTAAATTACGATTTAATCTTACCTGAGACAAGAAAACAAAATCCTCACAGCATTCTAAAAGAAGCTTACCAAAACACTGATACGATAAGTGTTTTGAATAGGGTATAAGAATCCTACTAATATTATAAACGCGAAAGTTTGTAAGTATGGATGTTTGTTACTCTTTCACGTTAAAACTACTGAATG
>DWNR01000392.1:0-20369 GCA_018250455.1 Polygonus leo | reverse complement strand
CCACGACAAGGTGGCAGCTCCCTCGGGGGGGATTACAGGATTGGTTAGGTTAGGTTGGAATGTTAAAGAAAGTGCAAGAAAGTAAGCGAATTGGCCGCGGCAGCGGCCGACGAGCGCTGGACCTATTTATATTTTTTATTTGATCATAACTGGTCATTTGTTAGTGGTGTCTTGTAATGGAAGTAAGAACATTTTTGACGTAGACTTTAATGGACACATTTGTACGTATACGTATTGTATTATTCGTACAGTAATTCGATGTCTAATATTTATTTATCCGTAAATTATGTATAAATGTGTCCATTAAAGTACAGTACCCGGACAAATAGTTGAAAATTATACATACGGTTACCGTATAAATAGATTCAGCCTATATTTAAACACCCGCAAAACATTTTTTTTCAATCTAATTCACGAGTAGGTACTTTCATAATAAAATAGGTATAGGTAATTCATAATAAAATAGGTATAGGTAATTCATAATAAAAAGGAAAAATACTGATGAACCATATTTTTGTCTGCCACGGTTACAATTGTTCGAGATTAAAATATCTATATTTAACATATGAATAATAATTTATTTGATATCGTAAGACATTAAAAAATATTGGTTCCTGGATTACATATCCTCGTAATTTTGATTCAAGATTTATTGAATTATGACCGGTTTATTAACATGTCTTATTAATTATTAAAACGTACTAATCTTCTACGATATACCGTCAAAACATTGCTGACACTCGAAATTTACAAGAATACAGAATATCATATATTAAATTTTACCAACTATTCGTATTTCAATAAAATGAAAAGCCCTATAAAGCTGAAAATAAACTCCTAACTCGTCCAGTGCTAGTCTATAAATCATAAAATTAAGGAAAATCAATTATAAAAAAATCTTATCACGTGTGTTACCGTTAAAAATACCAAATCGCGTTCACCTTGTGAAGATCGGATTCATATTGAAGACCGGAGCTTCTTTGTTGCAAAATAATGCAAATGGGGATGGCTAGAACCATATTGGATAGAAGCCGGCCGGGTATATAATGCGGTACGATTATTTGATAATCACAGTTACACATCGTCTGTTAACTTTGACACACAACATGGTAAGTGAGGATAGGTTATAACATTTCATTATGAGGTGAACGGTAGATGTGTCCGCGTTCTAATCGAGTTTAAAGGGCAATTGCGTTGCATTATAAATTAACGTAATTTGTGATATTGCGTGCTACACAAGGATGTTCAACTATAAAATATATTATGTATATACAAGCAAATCGCTTTATTAACAACCAAACATCCTTTATCTTTCCACGTATCTTAAATCTTAACCTTTGGAATACTACGCATTGCTACTTCTTTTTCTTTTCGTTTTTTATTTTTTCTGTTTTTTACTATACTATTTACATGATCCATATTAAAATAACAGGAAATTAATTATACTTATACTAAGCTATTCGCATTCAAATAAATTGAAATAATACAGACTTATACTGAATTAATTAATGGTGTGTCAAAAGACTTAATTGATGAACTTCTTAACGTTACATAGCACTAGGCTGTTTTCACATGCATTCAAAAATAAATAGGATCTTTTTACCTCTGATTTTTTGAATCATCAAAAATATTTGTGTGTTATATTATATTAACTTAGCTTTTAATTAAGAATGTACAAAATTACACGTTATCATTATTTGTACTTACGACAATCTGACCTACATCTTGACACACGTTAAAAAATGGAAAATTGTACAATTGTATAAACAATATTTTATTGTTTATTGTTTTTATAAACAATAAACAATAAAATATTTGTATAAACAGACAATAACTAAATTAAAAAAAATAATAGAAATTAAGTGACGAGCCCTACCAACGCACTTAATTTACTTCTCTGTATTATTTCGTTCATTTGGTACACAATTTTGTTTACGAGACGATAATATGATTCAGTCGTACTTGGCGAAGATCACCAAGTGACCATTTACTATCAGTTCGACTGTTCCTTTTTATCGTATGATAAAAAACATTTTGATTTGCAGAGGACCTTCGTCGCTATTCTTGCCCTCGTGGCAGTCGCTGCTGCCGACGTCTCGCACCTGGACCGGGAAGCAGTCGTCGTTCACCAAGACGCTGATGTATTCCCCGACCAATATCAATACAAGTTTGATACCAGCAACGGTATTCAGGGCGAAGAATCTGGTGTCCTGAAGAACGTTGGCCGTGTACGTAGAAATCCATTTTTGTTTTCCTAATATATTATCAAAACATTTGAGTATTAATATTATTATAAAAAAATGTATTGATTTTATCAAAACATTTATCAACTAAATTTTTATCGATTTTACACACACAGAACTTATGGGTGTTATCTATATTTTCTATCTCTTCTCTATACATATAATAAAGCTAAAGAGAGTAATCATGTAATAAATTAAAAACATCAAGGCAAATCTCGTGACATTTAAAATGATGATGAGTTTGGAGTCAAACTAATATATGTGAATAAGATATCTAACCTTGATATTCTGTACAAGGTTGCGTCACTTCGAAGTGAAAAATTAGAATTAAATTGGGTGATCAATATAAAAAAATGATAAAATGACTTCATTATACAAATTTGCCGGATTTATTAAATTTGGTCTGAATATTTATTTTTTTAAATTGAAGGAGATTTTTATTTATTTTATTATAATGCGACTGTTTTTGAAGCCATTATTCATTAAGAACCTTTCTTAGTGCTCACTTAGATCATGAAAGGAAGCCGTGTACCAAATTTCAAGTTTCTAGATACAGAAGTTTCGGCAGTTAATCAGTTTTGCCTTTTATATATATAGATTACCACAAAAATACGAACAAAAAAATTAGAAGTTGAACTATATACTATATTTGTTTGTATCCAGGAGGACGAGGCTCTCGAAGTGACTGGTTCTCACTCCTACACCGCTCCCGACGGTTCAAGAATCGCCCTTACCTACAAAGCCGACGAAAATGGTTACCAACCAAGCGTAAGTAGCTTTTTTAATTTTATATACCTATGAAATGAACTAAAAGATATTTATTTTCTCTTAAAAGAAGATGTAGCAAAGACATACGAGTAAAAGTAAGTGTAGGTATTTTAAACCTTCGTAGTTACTGGAGAATACCTGAGTTACTGGTGTGTACCTGGATGTGGGCATAGGCTTTATAGCATTAGCTATAAAGTATGTTACATACTCTAAAGCAAACAGAATAGATAGCTCAGGGAAAAAAGATAAAATAAAGAGAAAGAGAAATATACATCGGAACCACATGCATATAACGTTTACACAATTGATTATTTTAGCCTTATGCTTAGTAGTTAAATTTTCACTCAATAGTGAATACTATAATAAGCATCTCTTGATAATACGTTAAGGGTAATGTCTTTATCATCACAGTTATTATTTAGTATGAGTATTCAAAAAATAGGAACACATTTAAAGGGTAACTATAAGCAAGTTTTCTGAATTGAGGATGGACTAAAATTCATGTGGATTAAATAACACATACGTATCACTTGAGAACTAGTTCTCTCTAGTAGAAGTCTAGTAAACTATAAAGAGTGTATCTATCTATAGATACACTCTTTATAGTTTGTACATCACAAAGTACGTTTATCAAAAAATTCAAAAACTAAAGATGCATTTTTATTTCCAGGGTGCTCACCTCCCCACCCCTCCTCCTGCCCAAGAGATCCCCGAATACATCTTGAGGGCGCTCGAGTACATCAGGACTCACCCTCCTGCACCCGAAAAGAAATTCTAAGTAAGCTAAGAAAATAATAAAATTAATCAAACAATTCAAGAGCTAATACACTGCCATTACTGTTACCTCTAGTCGCTCCTATATAATGGTGCAATAAAAGGTTTATTACGTTATATTTTATTGTTTTTTTTTTCCTATATTAATCATTCTACGCCGAAAAATGTATTTTTTTTTTAATTTGAAGGTTTGGTCCTTTAACTTTGGTAAGCTGCCATTCCTATTCTAGAGGCAACGCGTTCGTCAGCCTCATGTATAGTCTATCCTGAGGTTCGTCTGTATTTTAAGGTAGCAAACAAGCAAGCTGTCTACCTAAAGGTCACTGCCGTACACAGACCTCAGTAATCATCGTCAAGTATTCCTACATTTTAGCACAGATACGTTGCTATCCCTGAGAACTAAGATGTTCACCTTGTGTAAAAGTATAGTGAATATTCACGAATGCAGTTGGCTTTCTCCTATTAAGGATTGGATTAAATATGCGCCTCATTAAAACTTTTTCGTGAGTTAGACATTTCTAATAACCTATCTAACTTAAAGAGGCCCATATGGCTTAAGATTTCTTGAACTCTAACAATCTTGAAAAGCCATCCATCTGTCAGCTTTCTGAGTCCCACTGCTGGACATAGGGCTTGTCTTAATGGCGCCAAACAATCCTATGTCCTTTGAATCCAACGGTTTTTCTGCCGTCTTCTTTAGTAAACAAGTGAACAAATTTCTTCTTATTGAGAGAGAACCATGCCGAGAAATGAGGGAGAAATGCGTCTACGATACTCCAATATTTTTAAAAAGCATCATCAAAACCATGAATACTATAACAACTACATCAAAGATTTAGGCCATACTCTTCCGCGCCGGTAAATTACGAATTAGTGGACATCACACATTCTTGGGTTTTTACATACACATATTTTTTTTGAACCTAACATGTAGGTAACAATAATTTAATAAATGCAATGTTATTAATACATTTTGTAACAAATAACATCGTAAGTATATTTTAGTACCTCAAATCTCTTTGATACTACAAAGCCTATTTTGAAGTTCATATGTCTTACTCCTATTTGAGAGATCCTTATGGTTCAAATTGGCAAAGTAGTCGATATTTTATTAACTGGACGTAATCTGCCTCGTTTTTATTATTATACCATATTCCCATATTATTACACTTAAATTACGAATTTCCATTATAAAAAAACAAATCGTTTCCAAGAAAGAACTGACATGGGAAACGTACCTATATGAAAACAATTTGACAAATTAACAAAATGGCCTCTAGATGATTCAAGATTTACGACATTGACCACAAACTGAGAAGCCATAAATTAGTTTTAAGAACATCTTTATATTTAGAACTCAAATGTCAAGGTTAACAGGGTGTGACCGTAAGGCGGCAGTATTTTCATAGTAGAATGAAATTAAATTTAATCATTAAGTGATGTATGAAATTAGATGAAGAAGTATAATGACGATTCATTATATGTGAAGTGTGTTAAATAAATAATCTAAAAATATGCGACATAAAAGCAGTTACAGCGTCAGTCATAGGTTGCAAGGAATTGTGAAATGTGCAATCACTATTTATAATTATTCGAAATTTTAAGCATATTACAAAATAATTTAGGCGGTTGACTTCAATGTTTTATGGAAAGAAATTTTGAATACTAATTCGCTTTTGGCTTGGATAGTACTCAAAAGCCAAAACCCTTCTCACTATGATAGGGGGCTTGGGTAGCTTAGCTGTAATATAATAAAGGAAAAAAAATAAAAATAATTGGAATTATTGCTTACTAGCTGACCCGGCAAACGTTGTTCGGCCATATAAAATATTATCAGTGTTTTTCTACTGTTATGCTTGTATTATACCTATAAACATTTCTCTTGAATCACTATATCTATTAAAAAACTGCATCTAAATCCGTTGCGTAGTTTTAAAGACCTAAACATGTATAGGGACAAACACTTTGTTTGTCCCTATACATGTTACATCAAGTCATATATATATATATATATATGACTTGATGGTATATATATATAAAAGGCAAAACTGATTAGGTGAGCGCAAACCCCTTGGGGGTTTTCAACTTCTATGCGGACGAAGTCGCTGGCAAATGGCTAGTTTTTGTATAAAATAGGAATGTAAAGAGATAAATATCTAAAGAGGATGAAAATATCATTAGCGAATAAATTTGACATTTATAGGCAAATAATTTGAGGATAAAGTTTACTCTGTCGACCTTTGAATCGCCGCTAATTACCTGTTTCAAAGTAAATCTAACTTTATGAAATCACTATTTCTACATCATCGCTCGCGATTTTAATTAATTTTATATTTATTTCGAGTTAAATTTGTAAATTTGAGTAAATTAGAATTTTACATTTATTTCGAGTTAAATTAGTAAATTTGAGTAAATTAGTTTATTCAGAAGAAGATATCGATTAAAGTTTTCCTCAGCCTCAACTGATCCTTATTTCTATAGACTTTTAATAGACAATAAATTGCTTCAGAAAGGTTTATGTAAACATTGCGAATAAAAAGGTGGTAGAACTCATGTAGTTCGACCGGGGAGGTACCACCGCCACCCTCATTATCCTCCGTGAAGCAATTCATTGTGTTTCGGTATGGAGAGGCGTGGTTGCCGGCTATACTTAAACGCTATACACCTTAGTCCTCAGGGATAGCAACGCATCGGTGATCAAACTGAGATATGATGATGTATGGCCACTTACCATCAGGTGGACTGCATGCTCGTTTGCTACTTTTACACAATTAAAAAAAAATCATCAAGTCATAATCATCAGTCATCAGCAGGCAGCAGTTTACTCCTGGGCAGATGCTAATCCTCAAACGCGATTCAGAGCCCAATCTTCGACTCTCCACATCCAGTTCCTTCTATCTGATAGCGGACCACTCTGCTAAATCCAACGTTATGCCTTCTACCCCCCAGTTGCTATTTGCTTCAAGAATAGAAGCACTTTTTATTACAAAACCTAGACATAAAGTAGACGACCCATCTGACTATAAATGGTTACAGTTGACCATAGACCATTACAACACCAGAGGGTTCAGCAAGACATCATCGGATTTGAAGCAGAGCTATTGTTGTACCTATTTTAAAGAGCCCCATTTCAAAGTGCTCCGGAAACATCCTTAAACATGAACTTATTGTACTTTCCATATGAGCGACCCATTACTACTTCAGCATATAAGACCTATATAGCTTAATAATAAAATATAACGTAACTTTCATTTCTTACTTCCTCCAGATATATCAAAGCCAACAACAAGCCGCATAGTCTCAATCCTGGGACTCTTCGAGCTGTCAGTGGGAGACGCTCCGAGGGCTGATGGAGCATCAGAGCTGGCTGCTGCGAGGCTGGCTGTCGAGCATGTGAACCAGCGTACTCTGCTACCAGGGTACAAGCTACATTTGATTACAAATGATACTAAGGTATGGAGTTTAATAATAACCCTTTCAATCTCTCACAGGAATTTCCAGCGTCGCACTTGCCATAGACACAGAAAAATAACCACGCACATCCCAAATAGGATTCTGTCCTTATAGCAAGTTTATCTTACACACCTTTGAGAAATTTCTATTATCAATATTCAATTTACATTTTGTTAAAGTTTAAAACTTTAAGATTTATTTCCCATTTTGTTCTCAGTGTGACCCAGGCGTGGGTGTGGACAGGTTCTTCCACGCATTGTACACCGAACGGGAGTCCAGAATGGTGATGCTGCTGGGCACAGCATGCTCCGAGGTCACGGAAAGCATTGCTAAGATCGTGCCTTATTGGAATATCGTCCAGGTAATCTTCAAGTCCAAGTTTACATAAGCAGTACGATAATAATATAGACATACAGTCCAACTCATAATAAGTAGTCATCTAGAATCTCAATCCAATTTTTAGATAGCATTGATGTCCAACTATGACCGGTACCCACCTTTCCGACCAAAATTTATAGGTTAACAATTTGCTCAGAAGTAACTAACTTTAACTTCAAAGGCATGATAACAATACAATTGTTGGAAATCCACAAGCCGGCATGTCAGCTTGTGAGTTTCACAAACGATAAGCCAACAAGCTAGCCAGTAAAACAAATGCGATGTAACGCATTCTTTTGTTTTATGTTCGATATTTCGTAGACAACAAAACAAAATAACGAGATACTCGCGGCTAGTTTAAAGCAAATATGATCACACACTAGTTCACCCGGTTACAAGCTCACAGGTCCGATTGTGAGCGAGTAAAGTTACCAGGATTTCCATCTTGATAGTATACAATTTGCTAGTTTGCTAACGAACATGATAACACGAGCGAAGTTTAATATTATGATCGTGTCTGATGGTAAGAGGTCACTGCTGCCCATGGGCATTAGTAGTCATCCCCGTCATCAATGCCTTGCTACACCTGACGACTAAGATGTTCACGTCGTGTTTAAGTGTCTCTCTTCAAAAACCGAAACGCTAAAAATTACTTCACGGAGGATTATAGCGGTTGTACCTCTCCGGTTGAACTACACGAGTTCGACATGATGGAGAACCTGGGAGTCGTAAAGACAAATGATCACTCTGTCATAGCTGAGAATAGAAAATCAGTCGAAGTTAGTAGTTGACTGACTTCGACTTAGAATCAAACAAGTCTGATCGTTACGAACAACGCAGGAATCTCGACGGGGACAAAAAGTTTTATCGTGAAATTCGTTAAAAGTTGTAGTTATAAGTCGTAATTACTGTTCCGACATTGTTCGTGGCAGGGAGACAAAGGAACAAATAAGAGTGAACTTTACGGACTTGTGAAGAATTTTGCTCTTTCAAGTTCAGATAATTAACTCTTTTTGCTTCAATCTTCTATTGAATGCTGTTTGCCTGGTATCCATAAATTAAACAACATCAATAACGAACTCAGTTTTTGTTACAAAGAAAGTTACGTGCGTAATCGCAATTGGCCTTTTGTTACCCTTAGAGGAGATCCATGTCCATCAATTGGACAACAATAAGTTGTAAATATGATGAAGAATCACGATATCTTCGTTTATAATCAATAAACACTGAAAATACTCAGACGATTTTGAATTCTCTTTAATAATAGCAACAGAAAAACGAAGTTTATTTCCCCCAACTAATATAAATTGTTAACAGAAGCTCTTACCGTACAGACTTTTCTAAATACAATCTTAGTTATTAACATTACTAACAAAACAACATTTACATATATGTTACAACTTTAGCAATGGCCCCACGTTGGGCGCCAGTATAATGCTAACACAAACACTACGAAATACATGGCTGCCTCTTCATTAGAGTCGATTAAAAGTATCAATATCGTATTCCACTCTCGGGTTTGCAGTAATACTACTGATCCGATTTTAAAATCTCTTTATATGTCATGGTAAAAAGGAAGCTAATTTTCCCTAATTAATATTTATACTACTTGCATGAAGTTATATATTACTAACGGTAAGTTTTACAGTAAGAAATAAAGTTTGACATACGATTATAACCTTTCCTACAACTATATAGTCCCACGTATAAATTAGTCCCACGTTGGGCGCCAATATCATATTAATGCATGGCTGCCTTTTCATTAAAGTTGATTAAAAGAGTTAATATCAAGTCGTATTGAAATCGCCAGTGTGCGTCAATGATTACAAAACATTGTTTACAATTAAATTGTTGCTGTTATAAGCCCGACGGCGCGTTATTAAATAATTTACATGAGTTAGCGAGTATTTAGCGTTGTCATTTGTAAATTATAGGCGAGAGTTTAGGGCAAAGTGCCGAGTAAATAGTGCTGGGTATATATATAAAATTAGCTGCCTCGGCAAATGTTTTCCTGTCAAATAAATTATAAAATCGTGATTTCTAAATTGGTGGAGCTTCAAATATTTTTAATAACACATAAAAAATTAAATGCGGTGTCACAAATTAACAATATTTAGTACTTACATGATAAATGAAATAAGTGAAGGTAAGCTAATAAAATTGTAATCAATGTTTATATTTATATAATAATTAAAAACAAAATGTTTGTATTCATAACTTTAAAACTTTCGATAAGTTGAATCCTATACTCGGCCTGCCACCTCTCCGAGCGCTAAGCACTATAGCAAAAGTGTCATGAGGATTTTTCGTGACGCTCGCCTAGCTCCCTTAGCCAGCTTATCGGTAAAAACTGTTATCGGTATAATCGTTGTAAAAATTGTTTACGACATGTTCTCAGATTTGTCAATTAGACATAAAAAATCATAATAATCAATCAAGCCGTTACGAAGGGGATCGATTACAATTACTCTCAAACAAGACTTTTATATATAAGATTTAAATTTAAATTTGTCAAAATCTTAAGGATTTAATAAGCAACGCAGACAAAAGCGCCTGTATCAACTATATAGTTCAAAATATACCTAGAACATTATACATTTGTTTAACGCCTGTTAATAAATCAGTTTATTAAAATATCATAATTGATTTTAAACCGCACTGTCACAAAAATAAATATAAATTCAGACTCGAACGTTAATGGCCCATTTCATCCGTTGTCAGTGATTGGGAAATCGTGTAATTATAGACACAATCAAAATCAATTTACCCACAATTGATGCAATATCGTTCATTAATGGATTTTATAATATATTCCAAATAAACATCCACATGTGTATACAACTCACTCTAAATAATTTAATATCTACTTCTCTATACATATATTAAATCTGTATCTGATCGGTGTCTGGGGTTTATCAGAGAGAAACCGCTACTGGTAGAGAATAAAACCCAAAACATTGAATTTTAGAATTTTTGACTGTTTGTTTGTGCGTTTGTTCGCGCTAATCTGAAAAACGACTGATTAGATTCGAATGCGGTTTTCACTGATGTGTTGTAGCAAGCATCACTTAACATTTAGTGTTTCTTTCATTTCAATAGTTCATAAATAAATATAATTGGCAGTCATAAGGATGATAGAAGTGAAAACTTATAATTAAGAATTATAGTATCATTTCATGTTTAAGTAAAAAAATATCAATATCCATTTAAAATTAAATATTATATAATAAATAATATGAAACCTCAATCAATACGAATATTTAAAATAATTATAAATGTATGTAACTTTTTATTCATTTTTTAAAGATTATTTGGAAGATTTTTTGCTAAGGAACCATGAATTAATAATACTCAAGTCTGCCGTTAGGTGGGGCTGTCAGTATTCTTAATATATAAAAATGAATGTTTGTATGTAAGTCGTTTATAGAATCGTAAACTATGCATTTGATCATATGATGATCTTTGACACACGTGTTGTGCATGAGCTCACGAAGGTTTCTGAGTTGGTACGACCCATTTTCGACAGTTTATTTTAGTTGGTGGCGTGGTAACGCGCGCAGGGTACAGCTCAGCTAGTGATAAATAAACTTGAACCTTATCGACTCAACATTAAGATTTTTTATTACTTGAATTGCATTGGGTTAATTGAGAGCACAAATCAAAGTATTGACAGTTTTACACGTTTTTTACAATAGTTAAAGAATACACTAACACAACAGTTTTAATCTTCCTAGACTATACTTATAAACAGTTATAGAATACAGTGGGTTCGCGACACCGATCTTACTTCACCAGAAGCTCTCAGAATGATCCACCTCGATCATCTCACAGCACTTGGCGAACGTTATATAGCGCCTCGACCCCGCTATCCACCACTCCGGTTGAATTTCATACAAATAAATACAATGACGTACATTAATAAATTATTCTTTTAAATAATCAGTTCCAAATTACCAGTATAAGCAGTCATCAACTCTGCTTCATTCACTCAGACATATACATAAAAAGGCATATTTGTGTTCAATATACTTTTTTCAATATAGCATACAGTCAATATAAATACCAATATAAACACTACATATGTCTAAATGATAATAAATTAATTATGCAAGTTAATTTAACCAAATCAATCCTACTAAAATTATAAACGCGAAGATTTGTAAGTATGGATGTTTGTTACTCTTTCACGTAAAAACTACTGAATGGATTTTAATTAAACTTTACAATAATATAGCTTATACATCAAAATAAAACATAGGCTATAATTTTTATGGCAAAACAACGTTTGCGGGGTCAACTATTTAAATACAAATTATCGCAATGAATATTAATTGCATTGTCACCAAAATAAATTCAAAAACATGAATGGCTCAATTAACAATCAATCCGTTGTCAAAATTGGATAAAAGAGTAATTGCACAATCAAAATCAATTCACCCACAACAAGCAATATCGTTGATTAAAGGATTTCGAAGTCTGTTCCGTATAGGTATACCTTTTTATCTAATGAAGGTAGGAAACGAGCATATGCCAGGTGGTAGAACTCGTTTAGTTCGACCGGGGAGGTACCATCGCAACCCTCATAATCCTCCGTAAAGCAATTTATTGTGTTTCGCGTTGGAGATGGTGGTTGCCGGCTACACTTGCAAACGAGGCGAACATCTTATTCCTCAGGGGTAGCAACGCATCTGTGATCAAACTTAGGTATTATTTAATTGTACTTGGGGAATTACTGATGTCCATGGGCGGCAGTGACCACTTACCATCAGGCGGACTGCGTGTTCGTTTGCTACCTTTACACAATAAAAAAAAATCAGTCCACGTGATAAATGATCACTGCCACCCATTAACAATAATAATCATTCCGAAGTACGATTTAATCGTGCCTGAGTTTGACCACAGATGTGTTACCTCTGGAGACTAAGACGTTCGCCTCGTTCGTAAGCATAGCCGGCAACCAAGCCTCTCCAAACCGAAACGTAAGAAGTGCTTCACGGAGGATTACGAGGGTGGCGGTCGTACCTCCCCGGTCGACCTACACGAGTTCTACCACCTGCATAGAACCTATATAGAACATACTCGAAATAATATACTATCTATACTATCATATCACTCATTGATCCTTACAGAAATGCAATTATTGTGTTTTGGGTTTAGAGATGTGTGATTGGCTATACTTACAGTACATGAGGCGAACATCTTTGTCCTTAAGTGTAACAACGCATCTGTGATCAATTTCACGTACCTACAATGCAATCGTAATTATTAGAATTGATTACATCAGATGACAGCATGCTTGTTTGCTACCTTTACACTGTAGAACATAATACTACAAAAAACCTCGGTCGAAGTATTACAATTTCACCGCTCCATACATACTCAATGGTTTTAAACTACGTTTTCATCAAAATAAATAGAAACGTTGATGGCTAAATTAATCCGCTATCAATAATTTGTAATCGTTATTTAATGGTAGATCGATATAAATATATTTATGAAGAACATAGTCAAAATCTATACTAAAAATATGAAGCTAAAGAGTTTGCTTGTTTGTTTGAACGCGTTTATCTCAGGAACTACTGATTCGAATTGAAAAATTCGTTGTGTTTGTTTGTGTTGACTAGTCAATTTATTGAGAAGGGCTATAGGCTATACAACATTGCGCTACGACCAATACGAGCTGAGTATCAACGAAAAATGTTGCAAAAACGAGAAAAAATTAACCCACTCTCTCTTATATGATGCAAACGAAGTTATGCGGGTCAGCTAGTATTTTAATATAGAAGTATAATATACGTATTCTGCGTGAAGCAATTCTTCTATTTCGGAGAGACATGGTAGCTTTGTACACGAGGTGAACATCTTATTCTTTAAGGGTAGCAACGCTGCTGTTAATCTTAAGTACCGTCAAATCATACTTGAGGTTGATTACAAATATCCACGGATGTTCCTTACCGTTAGGCAAGTGATTATTAAAATTTAATACACGCGTACTTGTGTAAAATCAGAGTTGTATGCCTGGGAATCACAGGTGTATGCCTTTAATTGCTAATTTAATCTGAAGCTCACCAGAACGAAGACGCAGATTCCTGCTTGCATGTCTATAAAGACTAGGATCGACGCCCATACATTTTATATGGGAAAATCACTTACACATTCAAAGAACTGTCATCTGCGATCCTGCATGAATCGCGATAAAGCTTTCATTCGACAAATCTGCATTGCAATTCAAAATCAACGATATGTCGTTTCTGTTTCAAAAAATCAATATTTTGACAGTCAACATAATGTATATAAGGAAATATAGATATCTGTTTGATTAACATAGTAATAACCATAATTTTAATAGTAGAAACAAGAATAAACTGTATGTACCGAAATTGCAAGGTAGCCAAATCTTTCATTGGAACTTGTATTCGCTACTACACCAAATGCCAGACTATATTATTAGCTTGTCAGAAAAAGTAGTTCAAACAGTAGTAAAGCAAACGCTATATAAAAAAAATCGTATTATAAAACAATCGATTACTTTAATGATAAGAACGCACCATGCTGAGGCAATAGCATAGTTCCAGCACAACAGATAAAGATGTAAATTCATATTGTATTTTATATACATACTTCGAAAGATGTGTGTTATGGAGTTTGTTTCGCCGTTTCTTCTTTATAACGAAACAATTCTCTTATGAATCTACTTTGAATAAAATAGTTTGATTTTAATTTTGATATGTGGCGGAAACTCTCTAAAAACGTTTTTATCTTCACGATAGATTTATCTTCACATACGAGTATATAGCATAAAATATGTACGAGTAGGTACCTCTTGAAAAATAAAATATACCGATGTACAAAAGAATATGAGTCTTATGATCATAACCGCTGACAAAGCCGTAGGTAAGTAGACGCTCAAGATGTCAGATTCAACCGATAGTCATCCAAGTCCGAAAGCTCTCGAGTCTTCAAGGAGTTCGAGATTAAACCCTTTCTCATATCATGTTCCGAGCCCCATCTTTATCTTAATATATAAAATTCCCGGAGTGTATTCAGAATTCCACAACGACTTGACAGATTTTGTTTGTGTTAACTGACTTCTAAAATACTTTTTACGAATCAATTTTTATGATTTGTTTTCTGTGAGTTCAGATAGCATCCCATTCTTTTTCATTTGACCTTGGTATTCAAAAATACAGCTCCTCAAGACATCCCTTTTTTCCAAAAGAAACTCGAATCCATTGCCCATTCGTCGCTAAAACAGGGAAATTAAAAAAAGTAAAACAAGAAAAACCGGCGTCAAAGCGAACTTAAAACTATCTAATTGTATCTAATATCTATGCCAAGTGTGCCGAGGGAAAATTTGAATGAATGAAAGTTGAAAAACTTGAAAGAAAGTCCAGCAGTTCTACATATATGTAAATGTATACATAATTTTTATCATCGCGACCCATTATTAACAAACTGCTGAGCGCGGCTCTGCTCTCACGGACGATTCAAGCTTAATCTACCGCACTGAACAGGTGCAAATTGGTTTACTTCACACAACATTTCCTCACTATTTGCCAGGTGGTACACCGCCACCCTTATAATCCTCCGTGAAGCAATTCTTAGATTTCGGTTTGTAGAGGCGAGGTTTCCAGCTATACTTATACGTAAGGCGAACATCTTAATCCATGTGAACTTCAATCAGTGTGGACTGTGGATACTATAATTTAAAATTCAGTTGCAAGATTTGTTCCACACATATATATTCACTTAGTCCTCAGGGGTAGCCACGCATCTGTGATCAAACTTAGGTATGACTCAATCGTACTGGAGGATGATTACTAATGTCCATAGGCGCAGTGGCCACTTACCATCTGGTGGACTGGCTGAAAAAAAACTATATTTTCACAGTGAAGCAAGCAATATACCGCGATGGATCCCTAGCATAAGGAGTCGATTTCTTAACCAATAAGTATCACCGCAAACGTATATTCACAACTAAAAACATAATTTTTAAACCAACCTACTTTTCATTCCAAAAACAGCTTAAACAAATCGAAACCAAACCATTCATCATTGACGAATCGAGTCCAAAAGTTCTAAAAACTTCACTCAATTTGGCTCAACACCAAACTTTGCAAATAATACTAATTGCTTCAACAAAATTTCGTTAGTTGGATCCACATTATTCATAGTGCTGCCACTTAGGCGGATCGGTTCTGTGCCATTGAGTTCTTGATGGAATGTATTAATTAGGCTTGCAGTGATAGTCTAGCGGTTATTTCTTGACTGAAGTCTAGAATTCGAATCCTATACGTGTATGAAATCAAATCAAGGTATAGGTACTAATCAATTTAATAGAAATAGGTACACTAAACCATTATATAAATAGACACACTTAGGTATTATTATTTTATTTGGAAAGATATGGTGCCAGGAATTATAATCCTTATAGGTTTTTAACACGCTTTTTTATCGTATAAAGGTAGCAAATAAGCCTACCTGATGGTAAGTGGTCACTACCGCTCACGGACATCGGTAATCATATCCAAGTACGACTAAATCATACCTAAATTTGATCACAGATATTGCTACCCCTGAGGACTAAAATGTTCACCTCGTGTATAAGTATAGCCCGCAACCTCGCCTCTCCAACCAGAAACACAATATTGTAATATACCCTCAAAACCCTCCGTGAAGCAATTTAGTGTGTTTCGGTTTGTAGAAACGCGTTTGTCAGCTATACGTATACCCGAGGTGAACATCTTAGTCCGTGTGAACTTCAATGAGTGTGGTTACTATCATTTCAAGTTCAGTTGCAAGATTTGTCCCACACATATAATATTAGACAAAGAACTATAACAAAATCACTTCATATCCTAACTAATTTCGTCACTATTAGGGACGGCTCTCTCAGGATGTACCGCGCTGGCCAAGCGCGAGTCGGTACACTTCACACAACCACGAGATTTTTTCAAATTTTTTAGGCATATAGGTTTTGTCGCGATGTTATCCTTCACCTTTAATTCGCACATAATTTTTGAAAAACCTGAGAGGTACCTAGAGTTACCTAGGATTCGGACCCAAAATCCCGTCAACCTGACGGACTGTTCAGATTTCTTATCACTAGGCTATCACTGCTTAGTTATAAAGAATATTATAAAGTGGCTAAATCTCCAATTTCGGCAGCATAATACAAGTTATTACACCGATCAGTCAAACTCACTTAGCACAAAGCAATTAGCAGTGGAGCGGTAATTTTGGTTTGGTGGCGCTTTGGAGGCTTTCATGCTGTCACGAAACACAGTTTATTTTCGCCCTAATAAATATCTGAGCTGTGAAGATCGAAATTAACGCTGTTTTTTGTTATCAGAGGAAGCAACGCAGTAGTCAAGTAAATATGAAGTCTGAAGTAGAACTTTAATTTGCAATTGAAAACATACGTTGTATTTTTAACATATTACATGCTAACTCAAAACCTTTCCACTAAAGCTTGTGTGGTGTTTTAATGTATTTCTATTGAAAGTCCAATTTTATACAAACTCATTAAAAATCTATTAATTCATTTCTTCTTATGTTTTGTAATGTAAAGAATATTGTGTATATCATGACTTATTCTCTCTATGCTGGGCTTATTACCCTAAGTTAGAGAATATCATAATATACCTCGCTAGCCAAGTGTCATTTACTAAACTCTACACAACCTTGAGTTTTTTCTTACATTCTCTTAAGTGTGTAGGTTTACTCACGATGTTTTCTTCACCGAAAAGCGTGTCATAATTTAATTTTAATGATAATGCGCACGTAAGTTTTGAAAAATCAGAGAAAAACTCGGGCCTCCGGGCCTGAGACTCAAACCCGGGCCCGCCGTCTACCGGACGGACCGGTCAGATTCCTTATCACTAGGCTATCACCGCTTAGTTATAAAGAATATTATTAAGTAGCTAAAATCTCCAATTTCGGCAGCATAATATAAGTTAAGTTATCGAGTGTCATTTGGCACTCGATACTCTCTGCCTACCCCGTTAGGGATTTGGCGTGAAGATATGTATATATGTATGTATAATATAAGTTATTACACCGATCAGTCTAACTCACTTTGCACTAAGCAATTACCAGTGGAGCGGTAACTTTGGTTTGGTGCCAAATGTAGGCTTTAATGCTGCCACGAAACTCAGTTTATTTGCGCCCTAATAAATATCTGAGCTATGAAGATCGAAATTAACGCTGTTTTTTGTTATCAGAGGATGCAACGCAGTAGTCAAGTTAAGTTTACCAGGTGGTAGAACTCGTTTAGTTCAACTGGGGAGATACCACCGCCACCCTCATAATCCTCCGTGAAGCAATTTATTGTGTTTCGGTTTAGATAGGCATGGTTGCCGGATGTACTTAATAACGAGGCGAACCTAGCGAAAAAGGAAACCTTGAACAACCTTGTGTCAATCGTACTTGGGGATGACTACTAATATCCACGGGCGGCAGTGACCACTTACCACCAGGTGACTGCACGCTCGTTTGCTACCATTACACAATAAAAATATATATATCCGTGGGCGGCAGTGGTCTCTCACCATCAAGTGAACTGCATACATGTTTCTTATCCTTATAAAACAAAAAGACGTATGAAAAATGGTACCAAGTTTCTATCAAAATTGTGCCTTTTGAAATACTACGACCAAGGCCGTAAGACCAAGGTTTTTTTTATTTTTTGTTATTGTGCAAGCAGTCCACCTGATGGTAAGCACTGCCGCCCATGGACATTAGTAGGCATTCCTGTGTACTGTTGAACCTGAGGTTGACCACAAATGCGTTACTACCCTTGAGGACTAAGATGTTCGCCTCGCGTTTAAGTATAGCCGGCAACCAAGCCTCTACAAACCGAAACACAATAAATTGCTTCACGGAGAGTTATGAGAGTGGAAATACGAGTACATGAGTTCTACTACCTGGCAAATTCCGTATGCCCATTATGTTTTTATTTCTGTTAGAAAAAAAACCTTTTTTTTTCTTTCAAACACAATTTAAAAAAAGAAACTACATTAATATTACATTTTACAGGTATCATTCGGCTCTACATCACCAGCTCTGAGCGACCGCTCTGAATTTCCACTCTTCTGCCGGACAGTCGCTCCAGACTCTTCCCATAATCCAGCTAGGATTGCTTTTATCAGGTACATTTATGGTCTCGTAGATACACAAAGGGCGCAACAACCGTCCCTCCGTCTATCGTTCTGTATGTCATAGGGCTTTCTCTTAAATAGTCTCGACCCGATGCAAATATATTAATGTGTCACTATTTATTATTCACTATACTTATTACTTTCATGGGTACTATGACGATTAAAGAAGCAGCGCTGTCAAAAATATTGCTTATGGTTCAGTGTTCGCTGTTCTTACAAAAAAGACATGTCGCCAGCTTATGGAGCTCATTCAAAATATGTAAAATTCGGAGGATTTTTTTTAAAGATAATTTATTGTACGGAATAACGTTACGTATTTTTGGGAGTATTTCTTGGGATTGTTTTACTTAATTTCTTACATATTCCTGTTAGAATCTTACTCGACTTTATCATTGGTCCAAACGACAACGTAAATAAATAAAATTATACTTGTTCCCAGGCAATTCGGCTGGGACACGGTGACGGCATTTTCGCAGAATGAAGAGATCTACTCGCTAGCTGTGAACGAGCTGGTCACGCAGCTTGAGGCTGCCAACATTACCTGCGCGGCTTCCATCACATTCGCTGAGTCGGATTTCAAGGAGCAGTTGCAGCAATTAAAGGTTTGTATTAATATGGTTAATAAATAAGAGGTTTTACACAAAAAAATGGTTAATAAAATAAAGGATTGTGTTAATAAGTGTTCGTTAAAGTTATTAAATGATACATTTTTGTTAATAGAATTAGTTAATTAAAGTATAATGTTTATTATAATAATATAAATTAAAGTTAATTATTAATCAATAAGTTAGGCAGGTAATAAAACTCGTATAATTCGACCGGGGAGGTATGACCGCCACCCTAATAATCTTCTGTTAAGCAATTCCCGTGTTACGGTTTGGAGAAGCGTAGTTGCCGACTATTCTTACACACGAGGCAAACATCTTAGTCGTCAGGAGTAGCAACGCATCTATGTAGAATCAATCAATAATTATTATTAATACGCTAAGATTTTGAACAAACGCACATTTATATTCATAGTTCTATGAATAATTATTCGTTGTACACGTGTAACAGATATTATAAATACTTATTATATATAATATAATAATAAACAAAGACCAATTAACTGTGCACAAAACATAATGCATTAGTAAATTAATGTTTATTTTGCTGACCCCAACAGTTCACATTCAAAGAGCCTTATCAGGCTGCGGCGCGCTTCCGTTACCACCACCACAAAGGGGTGGGGTGTATTTATTAGCTATCTGAAATATATGTAGGGTTATTATTGATATGCTCGTTTGTTCGATATAATATTGGGGAAGTTATTTACAGTCAAATGACCTTTATGCAAATGTCAAACATTTTCGAGTGTATATAAATTTGATTTTTTTTAAGATATCTGCGACGTACCATGTGGCATGAAGTATTTTTGAAGTGAAACTTTTTTAGGTGCGTTGAGCCATTTTTGAGACAGGAAAAACCATTAAAATCGCGACGCTATTACCGACACCTTTATGTACTATATAAGTATGTACATATAGGGTGTCCCAAAATTCAACGATAATCCGTGAACTGGGGGTAGGCCTGCTTATGCCTGTTATGGAAAAAA
>DWNR01000391.1:0-20383 GCA_018250455.1 Polygonus leo | reverse complement strand
TATCCTCGAGGCCCGTATGCTCCCTAACCCTTCCTCCATATGCGATAGCTTAGCTGCGACATATGTAGTAGGTATTTTGTAGTTAGGACGTCCCCCATTATGTAATAAGAAATAATAGTTACCTATATCATTTTTATCAAATGAACTTTGTCTGTATATTGTTATATAGATAAGTTCACGCATAACTTCTTTGTTTATAAATGGATTGTAATAATTAGGTCACATAATATTAAAGTTACCGCTCAAAATAAAAATTAAACTAAGAATTGATTGAGTCACATAGTACGCTTATGCTAGATATGCATAGAATAGAAAGCAGGCGAAATCTGAATTTCGGATATGACAGGCTTCCTTTGAATACCGATGCTTATCTTTAAATTCTATAATTAAAATTTTCTGTAATTATTCTGTTGATGATTCGCAAGTAAGGGTTGTTTGACAAAAACACATTAATTTCCGGGGTATCCTGAAAACCTGAAGAATATTAAAATTGCAACAGCGGGCCGCAAGCACAGCGTTGCGAGCCGTGGTTGCATACCACTGATTCATAGTAACGCATTACGGTCTAATTACAAGACCGTTGTAAGCTCAAGAAATCATTATGTGTAGATGAGAACGAGTTCTATCAAGGATGCATTTGTCGCCATACACATCACTAGGTAAAATACATATTACAGCCATCATAAAATAAGTATTAGCGAAGTTTTATTTTGCAAAGTGTATTTATTTAGATTGTTTAGCATAAAAAGATGATTGTTCATGAATAGGTAAATTGTGCGCTATATGTTCGAAGTTAGCGTTACACGCTTTTCAAAAATAATGGTCTGATAATTTGATGCTTGCCAAGGAATCTACAATCTACAACTAAAGAACGTCGACCAACCTGTACTTTAGTCATTTCTTCAACATTCATGTTAAAACGCTTGCACCTACGTTTAAATCTTTTATCATTTATCTTATTAGAAATGGGGGTGTAATAGCGTGACGAATAGTTTGCTTACAAAGCCTTACTTCTATTTATTTGAAACACATACACAAAGTTAGCTATGCCGTTTCTAAAGTGAAGAATACGACTTAATACTTGGTTAATATTTTCTATATTATGAAGCATAACAGGATTAATGAGGCATATAGTATATCAATTTTAAGTAGAGTCCAGTAGAGTAAGGACTTTAGTCAGGTCTAGTTAGGTTGGCCCGACAGTAGGACAAGGACATGGAGTCAATCAAACATCAAGCTACTGGAACTGGAAACTGTGATGTCAATTAAGTATTTCAAGGTACAAGAAAATTGCATATGTGGATAATATTAATATAATTGTCAGACTTTGACATGCCAAATGCATCATGACTCAATATGGTCATGCCTGTATTTTTACTTAGAATATAAAAGAATAGAAGCCACAATATAAAAAGTGTTTTTGTTATCGACATAATAATTTTTCATTTACTATTTTTTGTAATCATACAGATTAACAGCTAAGTTTCGAAGTACATGTAGATATGTGAAAAATAAATGAGTATTTCTCTCTTTACACATTACTTTTGTACCATAATATTTTAAAAACATTAGCTATTAATTACATCGCGAAGCCTTCGTGTTTTTTAAACCTTTTGAATCATACTTCATTTGTAGGCGTCTTCTACCTTTATACATTCTAATGCTTAATGCTAACATAGGGACCGGAGTCACCGCGCGGTTACGTCATCATACGTCGATTGTCCTATAATGGCGAGTTTCGATTTGTGTTTTGTATAAATAATGGCTGACCCGCAAATGTTATTTTGCTGTATAAATTATAAAAATATTATTAAAATTGGGTGTAAAGTTAGGAGCGTGAAAATGTAGAGTTACAGGTATATTTTGATGCCAAATCTAGAAAAATCAAAAAAATAAGGCAAACTAGTTGACAAAAATCCCTACCCTACCCCTTGCCTAGCGGTATCAAATGTACTGTACGACCTGTTCTCTTGTCTACCAAATATACTTACACACAAATTTTCATAAAATTGGTACCGTGACACGAGATGTTAATACATTAGATTTATTTGAAAATCATATTATATACTTTAATTAAACGTAATAACTAGTTCTGGCCTTACTTAACCTTCGTTTGCATGACCTGTAAATGAGCCCTGATTTCGCGTGAGTGTACGCCGTCTTATACCTACTTACCTTACAAATTATTTTTATTAAAGGAGTATAACAAACAAGTATATTAAACATAATAATGAACACGATTAATTAAATCGGATAACGATTATTAATTATGTGCCAGTATGTAACCAAATGTTTAAAGTGACAACCTTTATGGACCTATAGGTAGGTACTCAGCGTCTCTACCTAATCCTGTTACTTCATATGAATATAATACCTCCCATATAACGCATATGCAATTCTAAAACGACCTTATAAACTATAATCGAGTTTATTCTTGTATTAGGTATCTATCATGTAATACTTTTGTTTATAAATAAAAATGTAACTGCTAAAAATTAAAAAAAAACGCAGCGTATTCTTTATTCGAATGTCTTCAATCATTATCTAATCCTAAAGAGTCCATCCTAGAGAGTTCCATATTCGTAGAAATAAGGAAGGCAAAACCACATGTAACTTACGCTGTTACGTACAGGCCAATGCGCAGCCTCCGGAGTGGTGGTGGCAGCATCGGAATGCCATAACTCAGACGTACCACCTTAACGGTATGTGGGAGGAAGACGAAGATATGGCGTGAAGCGAGACGGAGCAACGACATGGTTGAACGACCGATCAAATAAGTTTTGTACGGGGCTATCGTATGCCACGTAGGTTTTATTTCTTCTAAGCGTGTCGAGGGCGCATGCGCTGTAACCCGATTTCCAAGAAAGCGCGCGCAAGTTTCCCGCCTGTTGGCGTGAAACTTTTCCAGGCGGTTATTTTTAAATTTTCGCGGGCGAAATCCATGTCTCTGATCTGCTAATATCATGACGAAATAAGTTACAACAATTTATTATCACAAAATATTTAAAACTGATTTCTTCCCTTATTTCCTATATAAAAATACTTAAGTATTTGTATGTACCTAATCGTGTCTTTATATTTTCTTATTTTTGTTCTTATATATTTATAGTAGAATAAATATACAGTTGTTTATACTCGTATGATAAAAAATCATACAGGTGGTCGTCATTATACTTCCATAAATAAGTAATAATATATAAATAATAGGTAGTACCAAAATAGCTCCATTTAATTTTTCAAACAATTCCCAGAAGGAATTATCTAAGTACGTTACTCCAAATACCATTTTCTTGCTTCATGTCTATAATTTTCTCGAGTCACTAACAATATATCCAAGCGTCCAATTCACATTGAGCTCCCCACCTCACTTGAGAATGGAAATAATGAAGAAGAATTTAAGATAAACTAGGCCAAGTTAATCTGGGGACGATGACCACACAAGCTATTGTCGTGTTCTTGACATCACCAGTGGTGTGGTCTCAAGTGGTGTGTACAATACCTATGTACTTTCTCTAGTGTACTCGCAATCCTAATACATATCTTAGCTTAACATTTCTTTGCATTTATGATACAGTTCTTGTACTAATCTATATATCAAAGGGTTTCTTTAAAATAAAATTTAAAGTTAATTCACTCATAAATTTTACTTACGTACCGAGATTTTCTTACAAGTTCAAGTTTCAAGGCGCGAACGAATTAAGTAAAATTGCCTTAGGTAGGTAAATATTTTTGTGTAATGTTTTAGACCTGATAATGTAAATATTATCTTAGTAATAAATACAGTAAAATATGCTAAGCATTACATGGCCAGGGCTTGTACAATCCGACATGATTTTAATTCATACTAGTGGATTATTAGTCGTATTGCACCTTCGGTCTCTCAGTACAATATGGACCTAGCAACCAGTTATACTTTGACCCTTTAATCAGGATTATGTTGCTATAGTACATTCATTTTAATGTCGTAATTATTGTTTTGATTGCCTAATGGGTGTGGGTATGCGAAATGTCTTTACAAATTCATGACCTATTAATCTAATGACTTTTAGGTAATATTAGGAAATCATTGGGATGTAGACGTAAAATTATAGATTTTTCTTTGATAAACGTATGCAAATCTTCAGCAAAAAATACTTTTACATGTACTACTAAAGTAAGCCAGCCCTAAAAATTATATCGAACATAATTCACAATCATGATTCTAAGGCTCTGCTTGGATAAATTCCACAGTGACATTTATACGTATTCTATATATTGTAATATAAAATTAAATTTGTTTATTATACCTATTTTATTACATGAATGTAAGCTCAGCAAAATACCGTTTGAATCCTTTTTCGGTTTTGGATAGATATCTTAGATAAAACATATAAATACCTACCTACCACCGCAAGTAAACTTAGAAATCACAACGTTGTTAAGTAATAATTAATGAAGTCTATTATTAAAATCATTAACTCATTATCAATTTTTCACTTAAAGGTAAACCAGTAAATTAAATTTACATTGTGAGTCCTTGGATAAATAGGCTATCTACTTAAGCACTGAGCAATCGGACCCTCGTTCGCGTTCTAATATTTACAATTAGCATTTCGTTGTCTTATCATTATAACTGAATAATAGTAGCTAAAAATAACAGACCGATATATTTCTATATATTTAGGTTTTTCATCAGCTTCACGTCGGTTTCACATAATTGATATTCAATTGCAGGAAATATTTCAGGATTGTTGTGCAAACTCCTAATGTGCAAATGATTTTTTATCAGATGTAGATGTCTCAAATATATAGGTAATACTAATTGGCGAAGAATGATAGCACTGTATATTGAAAATACACAGGTAAAATGAACTGCGAATATTTTTTAAGCCAACGGAGCCTTTTTACTAATTGGATCTTTCAGACTGGCTTTCCTCAAACAATCCCTTATGTAGACTACTTTTTAGAGGCACAATATACAAATTAAGTAGCTAAAAATAGCTTAATTATTTCTGCTGTTAAACACTTTTTAGAGGCACATTACACAAATAAAGTAGGTAAAAATAGCTTAAATATTTCTGCTGTTAAACACCCTGACACAGGTACACCTATATATGTCACACCCTAGCTTGTAGCTCGCGTTAACATGGCGTAAAGTACCCCGAGGCCCAAGAACAGACAGTCCGGTTGTGATTGAAATGGACGACCGTCAGCGTACGACCTTCGGGCGGCTCCGAGGCCGGTACAAAACGAGGCATATATCAAAAATAAGTAAAAAAACAGAATCGTGCGTGAGCCGACCCGTGTTTGGCCCTTACCAATTTGTAGCCGCGCGGTGGCCGTAAAAATAAAAAGCGGTCGACACACATTGTTTAATAGCTTTTGATCGCGGCTCGCGGGACACGATTTAGTAAGAGGGTACTGTAACCTGCACTTACATGTTTCATTAGTCATAGCTACGTTTTTTTTTTAAATACATAAGTGCAATCGTCACGACATGACTTCCTGAAATTTAAATATTATTACATTCCACTTGGAAATTAAAATTAAATTAAGATTCCAATTCTGTTGTTATGTGATGATTCCAAAAATAATGATGGTGTACTTACTGTCTACTCTCGAGTCAAATGTCAATAGATCAAATTATAAAACGTCCTTAATACATGATTAATTCAGAAGAAAGGTGTGATAGCCGATGCACGAGTATTTGCAATAAGATCGGTCTCAGCATTTTGTTCATATGAAGGTGAAATTATATCTTCATCAATTCTTCGAAGGTTTATACCCTACCCATATAATTACAAGTAGAGAATTATTTACAACTCCTCGGAATCGCTTTGTCTTTTCGATAGAGGCGATAATAAAACATAATGGATATTCATCACCTACACCGATAACGGCAAGGTTGTAATTTTCGACTGAGATGAGCCAAAATAAACACCCTTCGTCTATTATTATTCGATACGAGTGCATGTTATTACAGTAATAAAAATAATTAGTGGTATTTTGGTTGTGACTGATCTATCGCGACCGTTGTATTTGGTAGGAATATTCCTGTAAACTTTCAACAAAGAAAATTTTAAAAATCATAAATCCTGCGTTTCTTCTTCATTCCAAAAATAATAACATTTAATATGGGTAGGTATCCTTAAATGGTTATCTTAAATAACCCCTCCGCACGTCGGCAAAATTTAAACATATATGCATATAACATAAATATGATTATACAATAACAAATATTACTATGCCAATAAGGTTTAAAGATATGTAAGAATTATAAATTAACATAATTGTCCAATAAATATAATTTATTTAAACAATAAACTGACATTATAATAACATTAACGAGATATTAAAAAACACTCATAAAAACATGACTCATAGTCCTCCGTGAAGCAATTTTTGTGTTTCGGTTTACAGAGACGTGATTGCCGACTATACTTATACACCAGGCAAACATCTTAGTCCTCAGGGGTAGCAATGCATCTACGATCAATTAGGTATCTATGATTTAATTGTGCTTGGGATGATTATTGATGTCCACGGGCGGCAGTGGCCACTTACCATCAGGTAGGCTGCATGTTTGCTGCATTCGTTTGCTGTCTTTATCCTATAAAAATTGTAGTAATAATATTATTGGGTGTAGCAATAACGTGGTTTTCTACGCATATGGGTTCTTGGCAAGTATCTACCTATACTAAGAAACCTAGGTTAGGGTCTGATTTAATAATATGCAAATAGGTAGTTTATTTATGGAAAATTGATCTTTCGAAAGCGGAAAATAATATGAGTGGTTTATACAGAATTTATTGCTATTAACCACAGTTCTTGATTCATAGACTTTAACCTCAAGTTTTAGTAGCATTGGCTAATTTGAACTGGTGTCTCATTACAAATGTATCGCAAGTTTCTAACCAGACAATCTACGTTGAAACAACAACCTTTTATTACCTGGTGCTATTATAATCTACGAGCACTTATAATGTTCTGTGGATAAAATATACCTTCGGTATTAATTGAATTGATTTCATTTTGGTGCCTAGGCCTGCCTTAGCCTAGCCTGCCTTAAAATTCCTTTACATTTTGTTTACATTGCTCCTTAGTATAAGCTCCTAATGAAGTACTATTAAGCTAAGTTTAAGCTTGTCATAACTTACATAAACTAAGTATTAATGTAAATTCTACAATAAAACATACCTGATCAGCTAAAATTTTAAATACGTTCTTAAATCCTAAGTAACGTTCTGGTTACCTAACAAAATCCTTAGGTATATTATAGTTCAAAGCATGGTATTGACCACACTTCTCGGCTTTACGTGAGGCTTTACGCAACATACTTTTAGAATAATACTAGAGACGAGAACGAGTATCAATCTTAGTCGACACAATCTCTGCACGATATCGCCGGCTAGGAAAATAGATGAAAAAAGTGCACGGCTATCTCGTACGGCATTCTTGCACTTACCAGCACGGAGCTAAGGATAAAGCTAGTGACTAAGATATAAGGTTTTATTATTATGTTGAAGAACGCTGTCGTGCGGAGCGTCTGGCGCCAAGAGGTGCGTGCGAACTGCTACAACTGCTCACAAGTCAAACGACTATACACACGTAAAAAATTATAAGAATTCTGTAAGAAATCACTTCGAACTTAACCGGTAATGGTACTTTCGTAAATCGGATAACCAATGGCACCTTTAAATGTGTTAAGACCCGATTTATGCGATCAAAATTGTATTTTAAACGACTACTCTAAGTATATATTGAAGTTACCTTTTCTGAGCGCGTAGTTGAGGACTTGCAATGAGAAGATAAGTAGATATCTACCTATTTATATTATATAGGGTCTATCTCTTTTCAAAATTCGTAACTGTCATTTTCTACTATTTTATGTTTTTCCAATTACTTGAATAACTTTGCTACGACATTATTTTATTTACGTATGTTTCGTAGTATTCTGTATCTGTCTGTATTTCAGCCTGTAAACGAAATGCTTTTGGAGACAACTTGACAGTGTTTTGTCGAATTTACTGTAAAAACGATACAGAGGACTTCTTATAACGGGAAATCATGCAGGATCTCTGTATGAAAATAAGCCATCAAATATAGTAAACCTAGATTCTAAGGCATACCTTTTCAGTATCAATGTAGCGTAGTTTGAAATATGGTCATGTGGATCTTATAATAAACGAGGTGAGGATAACCAATAATAATACCTCGTAATTTATGTTCCTCGTAAAGCCGTTATCGCTTCTTGCGCCGAGATGTTCACAAGTTTCCAAAAGGCTCCATTTGTAAAGATTAACTCTACGTGCTTGCTTTGCGTGCTACATTGTTGCCTAACGTCATAACAAATAACCAAGGTGACGTTTGGCATTTTCCAACTACAGACACCGTGTTAGAGCTCGCTTAGTGTAGGAATGCATGTTCGTCGGCACTGGACACAGTGCCAACACGGGTTTGTGGAGCTGCCAGTGCTAAAACTCATTATTAACAGGACAAGAGTAAGTATCCATACAGTAGGCTTTCTCAGTGCGAGAATCACACCTCAATTTACCTACTCGCACTTTTATCATACATGTAAAAATGGAAAATGTAGCATTGGCATAGCACAAAGTAAAGCATTGTGTAAATAAGTGCGTGTTATTATATAAATAGTGAAATTATTAAATTTAAAACTACTAAGTTACTATATAGAATACGACTACTCGAAGACACAACAAGTAACAAAGGAATTAGGGGTGCCTTAAAATGAAGAAAAGTCAATATGTGACCCAAAATCAATATCAAAGTTAATAGTTATGTTACTCGTTCTGTGAATATTTACTCACGGAAGGCAATTATAACCTAATAATATGTTCATAATAGTTTCTTTTTACACGGAATATCAGACCTCGACTTATAATACAAAGCTACAATTAACGTATATTTATAGTCATCTATTGATCTCAAAAATATTACGTATATCAAAATGTGTTTAAAACTATTCAAAATCAATAGACCCAAAATCTATCAACACGTTCAACGGAATATACATAAACATGTTACTCGTTCTGTGAGTATTTACTCATTGTGTAGGCTTATGATGTGGCTAACGTTGCCTACGTTACATAATACTCTAGTAAAATTTTACTGATAATTAGAATCCTTTTACATAACAAAAGTGCAGATTCATCTATCTATCCTAAAAATTTCAATTTTCAAACTCACTAAACACCCAAAAGTTAAGACCAACGCAAAAGTAAACATGTTACTTGTTCTGTGAGTATTTACTCACTGCAGGCTCGTGCTGCGGCTAACGAAGCTGCACGCTCGCGTCACACGACGATGGAATCCAGTCGTACTCGTACCTACATGAGAAACAAACATACGGAGATACTAATGAAGGTAATAATTCCCTAGTCATATATTATTAACAATTAGAGTTTGCTTTTAAAGCTAAAATTGGACTTAATTCACAAAATAAAGCAAAAATATTCCCTATGCTATATGCATCTACTAATCTTAAAAATACACCAAATCTAACATGACGTGCAAAGCTCAAGGCACACGTGACCTATTCAAATGTTCAAAATTTTCAAAATCTAAAGACCCAAAATGAAAGATGAACACAAAAGTAAACATGTTACTTGTTCTGTGAGTATTTACTCACTGCAGGCTCGTGCTGCGGCTAACGAAGCCGCACGCTCGCGTCAAATGACGATGGAATTTCACTCGTACATGAGAAACGAAGGTACGGCCTCCAGTGTTTTAGATCGAGGTGCCTAATTGAAGGTGCGTGGAGTGTAATGAACTGGGTTCACCACTCAGATTGTTGATACTTAAAGAAAACATAGATACTTATACGTAGGCGTAATGTTCTAGTATTTACTATCTTTTTTTAATACAACTCTATATTAGTCTTAAAAGGACTATCGCCATCTGGTTTAAAACAAGGATAATTTATATTTTGAAAAACGAATGCCTGTTTAATAAATAATAAGGCATTTAAAAAATCACGTTTTGTGAGAAACTCAGTTACTTACGCAAAGAATTTTTTGCTCAACCTCTTTTCTCTCTACCCAATAAGGGTATGTAAGACACGTTTGCAATTAAATATAATATTATAATGTAATCATGTTGTCTTAAATGTACAAATTATAAATACCAACGAAACAATGGTTATGTCTCTTTAGACACAATAATCTACTAGTACTTTTTATAGTATGCACTAAAGTCCAAGCATAAATAACGGCTAGGTTCTTGAATTCCAATATGATCTCAAAGGTATTGCATTGTCATTGGGTTCATAAAATATGATATTATGCTTGGCTAAACGAAATTTCAGCTTGATCAGATAATCAGAATTCCATTTACGAATCTGATAGTTGGTTAGTCGCTGGAGTCAAGTTAAATAAAATAGTCTCAAATTAACGAACATTAGCTAGGCAACCGAGCTTCGCTCAGATATTTGTATCATAAGCAAAGCTATTTGTTGTTAAGTAGCATACCTTTTATATATTGATTAAGTACCAGCACTTTTTACTCGATAACAGATGTCATTAATTTAAATATAAATGATTTTAAATGTATAAATGGTTGATTATTATGGAAATTACATTTACCTAGATCAAACCTAACGTTAAAGGACTATCATACAAAAATATACACAAGAATTGTTCGTGTAAAGTATAAGATTTGCAAGCGTATACGCTTCTTGATTGAATCTATCCAAATCTAATAATAAATAGTAGTTCTACTAGATACTTAAGAAATCTGGAACGAGAACAGGTCGGCTCGTGCACTGAGCAAGAGATGATTCGATAAATGGATGCACGAACTGCGAAGACGGCGGCCGACGAAGGATTCTTTATGAGATAAAAAGCCAGTTTACTATAACCATAATAAACAATGTAATTACTCTTTTAGGGGTCCGTACACGAAGGGTGCGAAATGGACCCTATTATTAAGATTTCGCTATCCGTCAGTCTATTACAAGGCTCTATCTCTTAAACTAAAACTCAAAAGTGGGTAAATTTATCGTCGATAGAACGACTAACACTAAAAATAGTAAAAATGCTAAAAATAAAGGAGACCTCTATATAAGAAACCAGCGTTTTTGGCGTGTTTTTCTAAATCACGCCAAAAATTACATACTATAGGTGGCGCTAGTAATCTAGCTAGAGCTTGAATCGTGTTAACGTATAAATTTTAAAGTGTTAAGATTTTCAAAGTATCACTACATGGCGCTACTAGTAAATATATACTGTGTATATATGTATAGAGTTCTGTAAGCAGTAGAAAGGGTTCCGATAAAAGAGAACGCTTTTTTAATGCGGGGCTAACTCGAACTTATTTTTTTTTCATGTTTAATCTGGTGCCCAGACCACTTTACCTCACATTTATTTGCGGAAGGTTGGATTCCATCCATATCTACTGGATTTAAGCGTGGTTTACCTAAACTGATTTACGCATCCTTTCTAACCATAACTTCTTGATATACCTACAACTTGGATAATATCCTGGAAGAGCTAGATATGAGGTTAATATAAAAAGCTCAAACAGTGCTTTTTTTTATACATCAACTGGTCATATGTGATATTCCCATAGTTAATTATTACTTTGATATTTCCCGGTATCGTACATAATAACACGATTATAACACGATTTCACAAAAAAAACGAGAAGATCTAAAACAAAACAATCGATAATTGAATCCGAGACTTCAACTGTCCGTCCTGGCGTATAACGCAGCGTCAAGTGGCATAGTCATTACCATTACATTTTGGCAACAGCCTCACAGTAATTAAATACAATTCACATTATAATCTTACCAAAACATTCAAGAAAAATGAGTGCAATAGCTTAAGTAATAATAATTTATGAAAAATATAGTCTATTCATATTTATTTATATGTCAGTTGTAAAAACATACACTTACAAATGTTACAGCCTTGATACAGAACATCCCTTTTAGTTTATGCTCATAAAGTTGTGTACATCTGTGTAAGTAACATGCGCCTGAATTCCTTTTTTATCAAGACAGATTCCCGATAGGGAAAAGGTTAGAAAGTGAGAGAAAGATTACGTACGAACTGGTTTCGTTGGATAAATGCCTCCTTCGAGGTTAACACAAGACCTTATTGTGTTACTGTTAAAGATGAAGATTCCTTACAAAGGCTACTCCACGCGTGGTAGCGAGCTCCGCACGGCCATGAACTTCCTGTGCTTTATACCTAGTACATGTTGATCGCACAGATTATAAAACAACAACCAAATGAAACGGAACTGGAGTACGACATAGGTTTATAAGGATTTCAACACTGGGTTACAAGCTAGCTGGAATGTAAATTGATTTAACGTAGTCTGTCATGTGTATTTTTGTTTATTATTTATACGTTCATAATGCATAATTATATTCATTATTAATATCTAATGTGTCTGTGTAAATATTTTAAAATTTGGACTCCGTAATTTTGGACTACTGGTCCGTACTTGTAAAACGTTAAGTGTTATTGCTTTCACGATTTTTACTTAAATTGCTGAAATGTTTACTTTTAATTTTTTGACGCGCAAGCATAAGTTGCAAAGACCATCATCCAAACTGAGACCACAAGGTAGACCCCTCCTAAAAATTGTCAAAATCACTTAGTTGTATGTACATCGGAAAGCGTTGCATATAGATATCTAAATGCAGGAAAATTTTGCTTCGCCACTTGCTGCTCATATCTTTTTAAAGCATAATGTAAAAAAAACACGACGATAATCCAAAACGAATATCAGATTATAAAAACGGTAAAAATCACAAGTTACCTACGTACCTAATATCATGTATCGACTATTTATTTTTAAACGAGATATGTTTACGTAGTTATTGGAATCCGAGTTTATGTAAATCAAATAAGTTTCATAAATCGTGTTTTCCGCGTAGTCGACATTTTTATCTGAAGATAAATAATATTCAGGTATCACTTAGCCTATGCAAATAAGCAGGACCTCGACAATGTTGGGCTTGATACATACTAAAAGCTGCGCTATCATAGAGATAATAATGCAGTTAATGTGAAGTTCAAGCCTCCATTAACAACGCCGTAATCTTTTAAATTCCATTTGTAGGCAAATATTCTTCTTGCAACTTTTAAACTCTAATTTCATTAAGGATTATTATTTTTTATACAATTCAGTAAATATGTAAGTAAAATGTTGATAAATATATCTACGTGTATATACATACTAGCTAATTATTAAATAATTTCCATTAGTACTACTTTACTCTAGAATAAGGACTTTTGTTACCCACATTATAAACATGCATAATCTTTTTTTTCAGTTTATTATGATCTTCATAGATTCCACGAAAGTCCTGTAATATACAAATACAGCGTAATTGAGTTCGAATTTCAAATAATATTCAGTATTTTATTGAGTAACTTACTCACATATATAATCATAATAACATTTCACTATTTTATAATGTAAATATTAGATATGCGTTGGTTTTGTAGCCAACAGTAAAGCATAGTACGAAATTGACTGTGCCACAGACTTTTTTAAGCGCCACTATCAAACGGTAAAACATTTTATTCGACCTATTTTATACATTTTAGTTTAAACCGATCGCACAGTATCTGTTTATTAGATTTGTACAGTGCGTCAATTTTCAGCCGCTCAGCAAACATAGCTCCCGCCTTTTCTAAAATAGCTTAGTGATAACGTTTCTACGGGAATAAAATATAACAGACTAGCTTTTACCGCGACCTCGTATACAATATGATACTATATTGGTATCTATTTAGTGTACCAAGAGAAAACATACACCAGCTTTTAATTTAGACCATAAGCAACGCAACTATGAAAGCCGCCTCCACTTTCTTGCAATAGTTTTGGCGCGTACAAATACAAACATATGGATTCACTGACAAAAATTCTAAAAATGGCATCTGTTTCTTTCATAAAAGCCCCCGCATTATTTTTTTTAAATATCTTCAAAGTACAGACATCGTTCAAATACAATATTATTATATGGGTTCGTTTAGATAAAGAAATCAAATGATGCGAGTACATGGTAAGACTTGCGTAAACGAGATTATAATCCTTGTGAGTATTATTATTGTACTTATATGAGCGAGCGTAATCTTCTAGGTTATTAACTCTATAAGTAACGTACTTTTCAAATGGCTCAATGTAATCTGCTGAATAACACTAAATAAGTACGAAATTAGTCCACCAAGCTAGCCAAGAACGAGAAGGAAGGATTTTTTTTGTTTTCGGAGGGGAAGCCTTCAAAAGGTATACGACGCCTTGGGAGACGCAGGGTTATCTCCAGTGGAACGAACCTGGGTGAGAAAGAGGACTTATATGACTTAGGCTCATTTATTTAGATTTTTTGGTATTCTAATTATATAGACATTATAATAACAATTGTTTTGATATAATACCATGGTATCAATCAATCATTAATCAAGAAGGTCAATTAATATCCTCTTAGGTTTTTTTACACAAAGAATAAAATACAAGGAGGAATATGGTTATATAAATGGAGCCACAAGGAAAATTCTTAGTATATAATAATATGTCAGAAAAGTATAGCGAGTGCGTAAGTACAGCAACAAGCGCCTTCCAAGAAACCGTTTAAGTTTAAATCGTTGTAATATTATAAAAGTATCTCGGCCACATTAACGAAACAACTTTGAAGAAAAACTGGACTAATATACTCGTAACTTGGCCGTTCTATATTACGATTTAATGTTTAGAGTCGCGTAAATGTGACGTTTTTTGCGTGTAGAAGTTACTGTAGTTTCTATATACTTGCAGGGATTGTACGAATTTTTATGATTTTTGTGTACATTTGGTAGGTCTACGAATAGGTTGTATCTTATATATCAATGGGGGAATAGGGTGGCCCTTATCAGATTTTAATTTTTTATTATTTTCTTTGATTTGGTATCAAAAATACTTGTAACTCTAAATTTTCTCCCTTCTACCACCGACCATTTTTTAGTTGTGAATTTAAAATACATATTTATATGGCCGAACAACGTTTGCCGAATCAGCTAGTAAACAAAAAACATTAGCACTACTTGTCAATAATAGAATAAAAGAAGACAACCCACAGGATTTATAAATGCAACTAAAAGTAGATTTTAATTTAACATATTCGTCAATTGGAACGTATATGTGTGTAACAAAGATACAATATTAATACATATGCATCTGCGGCCCTTTATATCATTAACAAATCAGTTCAATATAATTCAGTCCGCGGCATTACTAGGAGTTAGTAACGACTAAAGTGTTACGTAAAACATTCCTTAGTAAGACACGCACGAAGTCTATTACATATAAATTGGCTAGGTAGATTAGTGGAACTGGTTCTTGACTGAGTCTAGTCATGAATTCTATCGACAGTTCACAGTCCAAACTCTTGGATGCCTTGACTCGTTAGAATTTTGCATTTTGCATTAGGTTTAGGCATTTCATTTGAATGATTTGTAATGAGCTTTTTTCAGTACTCCAAGAATACAGAAATGAAATACGTACCCATTAAACATAAAGAGGTGGTTTACAACTGATCGTAACACTTGGGCACGAGTTTGTAATATCCCATAATTTACGGGGTAAGGTTAATATGTGCCCACATATTTACCGGCTTCCCGTTTGCACTGACTGGGTCTTTAATTATGTAGTTACCTATAATTTTATGGTTATTTGTTTGCCACTTGACACTTCAAAAATTAACAATTCATAAATAATCATCACATGAATGAGATAGTTTGGCATATACAGCGATTTACATATTACAACACTAACACTTTTACATATTTGTTATTTAATTCAATTTAATCATGTTGGTAAGAGGTACATTAAATATTACTGTGCTATTTCTAACCACGTACACGGGTTCAGAACTTGTAACGCTTCGTAGAAGTATAGGAAACTAGAAATAATGGACAAAAGCAACTTATTCTCTGTGAAATAACGACATTAGTACGTACACTTAATGTTCAACCCGTTTTAAATGACGTCTCGTTTTTACTGAGGTGAGGAAGATGAGGCTATTCTGAGTAGAGATGAAATAAAACTTTAAGATATGCATCATTTCAACTAGGTATGCATGGTTTATTATACCTACTTTTATGTGAATTCTTTATATACCCTAAATGCGCACCTGTATGTCTGTATATGTGCGTTTTTATAGTATAAATATAGCAAAGAAGCCAGCTCATTTATGATTATTGGTCACTGCCGCCCATGGCCGTCTCTTCAATCCAGGTATAATTGAGTCGTAACCGAAGTTGGAAATGAGGACTAACATATGTAAGTGTATGGCCTATGACCAGCGTTTGGTAAAGCGAATCACAAAAATTCAGAAACACAAAAGTATATTAAACCCGCGTATATACAAGGTCCACTATGCGATTGCCACCAATTTTATGTAATAAATATAGCAAATAACTGTTGCGACCCAGCTGATGTTTAATAGCGATGTTAAGTGGCAACATAGGTGTTGTTATTTCCCTCATGATTCAATTAAAGTCTGTCATACTTGAAAGACAGCAAATAACTCTGTTGTAGCCCCAAACAAGGATTTCTGTGTCGTGGATGCTATTGACACACGATTGACACACGCAAAGGGGGCGTAATAAAATACGTCCTACATACACAAAACGTATTTCATCACTTAAATATACCTCTGACCGGAGGACCAAACCCGAAGCCAAAGCCTTTGCTGGTCAAACTGACATTATAAGATCTAAAATAACTGATTATTATTAAGTCAAAATTCTCAATTGCATAGGGCACATGAATACGGTTACACATTCATTTATCACTTAATAAATATCCCGTTTCAGCAGTGGTATTCAGAAATCATTTAATAAGTTCGTGTCAATAAATAACGTACTAATATGGAAATCGATACTGTCATTTCGAAAGCATTTCAGTTAGCAATGGCATGTAAATTTGATTTTAATTTAGATACTTAATAACCAGCTCGGGGCAATTTGGCACGGGCCCATTTCGGGCTGGAATATACCAATTTGCAACACGCAATCCGTCAAAATCGACATTTGTTGCATATTTGTTAATTCCTGTGTACATAAAAAGTTAACACTTGCTCTAAAACATTGTTTTATTAAATGGTGTGCAGAAAACTGAAGAGTCTATACATTATTACCGCTGAGTACTATGTATTAAATAAGTAAATAAATAATAATAATTGCTTTTAACATATATTATTGTTAACTTAACAAAACTCGACAACGATTTAAGAAAACTTAACATTAGCTAGCTTTAATTGATTGCTAATTGATGTAGAGTTTTTCCTGAATTTTCTGCATCTGCAATTTGGGCGGGACTTTCACACACTGTTTGTGTAAAAGTCCTAAGAAGAAAGTCTAAAGAAACCTTAAAACGAGTAACTTAAAAACAAAAGCAAACACAGGCAGATTCACAACGCAATGCATGTTCTAAAATAAAATGTGTGAGATTTACCGTCCGTGCAGTAAAAATAGCGGTGACAACTTGCTACACTTGGTTTGTTCAGGATTTGTGATTACGATAAGATTTGCGAACGCTTCTTATCTAAACTTTCTTGAATTCTGCATAATCTGCCAAATCTGACTTTCTTTTCTCCTGCGATGTTTATGCGATGTAATGTAAATCGTAGAAGTTTTTTATTATAAAATGACATCTATAAAATTTTCTTAATACTAAGTGATTATTCTTTGTTCGTTACTTGCTTCTGTACAGTACCTTAAACCCCCGTATAAGTATCTATATATTTATACTTTGCTTAAACTTAAAGAGGTACAGGGTCTACAATAAGTAAGTATAAAATGAAAATTTCACCTGATTTATGTTCGTCTAGTTTTACCGCGCTCAACAAATGCCAATTTTCTAACTTATATTGATTATAATACATTATAATATTCTTTATTTAGTATTATTTATTCATTTTAATCTAAATGTCCCTCGTCTGCTATAAATTAGGTACTGGATACGTGTGTGACATAATTTAATCCAAGTAGTAAAAAAAGTTAAAATCGAGTTCAGACCTAAATACTAATGTCAGAACCACCACCTTTACAGAAAACCGTATGTATTTTTTTTATTGTATAAAGGTAGCAAAACGAGCATGCAGTCCACCTGATGGTAAGTGGCCACTGCCGCCCATGGATATCAGTAATCAACCACAAGTACGATTGAGTCGTTCCTAATTTGGTCACAGATGCGTTGCTACCCCTGAGGACTAAGATGTTCGCGTCGCGTTTAAGTATAGCCAGCAACCACGACTCGACGAGGACTTCACGGAGGATTATGAGGGTGGCGGTGGTACCTGCCCGGTCGAAATGCATGAGTTCTACCACCTTTGAAACCTTTAAATGCCTTTAACCGGTTCAGGCATAAAGAGGGCCTATGGTTTTTGAACACACAAACATACAATATTCAGGTTCCTTGAGGTTTCATCGTAATCAAACAATTACTACCTATCAGTAGTTGTACTTTTATGTAATAGTACAACTTCAATGTAAATCGACCTACTTAGTATTAATAGTGCCATCCCCGGATCCACCACCACCACCAGAGAGTACCACCAGAATAGGGCCCCGAATTACCGCTTACAAAAACGCACGCTTGTTTTTCTATTCTTAGGTGAACGACTATTTATCAACAACATATAATTGGAATAATCAAGTTTTTAATAATTAATTTCCATCGGGGCCTCATATTATTCTATGCCCAAAGGCATAGCTAAAGACGGTCCTAGATCCACCCGTTATTATTTCGGCCCTCCGCTAATCGCCGTTACGAAAATTGTGTGATGTGTTTTTGATTATGTGTTTTTGTTATCAGTTTGCTCACTTGGCTATCAGTGTCAACGACTCTGTGGACTGTAATCTTCAGTTATCAGTATCTAGTTAACACGTAATGCCCACATCGAGTTCAAATTACGTTTTAGGTCATCCCACTGTTGATATAAGGAAGTAAGCACAGTAGGAATTTATGAACTTCAAATAATCTTTTCATTCATATGTGGATACTAGTTGATTATATCGCGGGATATTTTTATTAACATTAGCAACAACAAACAAACCATAGAATGTTTAATATGTATGTATATGCGGATTGGCACGAGACTTCGTTTGTCATTACGTCAAACTCTTTCTCAGACATGGTCAGACCGTTTCTTTTAATTGAGAAGCAAATAGGCCTTCAGTCCAATTTATTAGTAAGGGGCCACAACCGCTCATGGTATAATCAACCTCAAATAGGATTGAAGTTAGATCTGAAGTCAGCTACCGGAAATTTTGCTATCTTTGAGGATAACATGTGCCTTGTGTGTAAAAATATGATCGGCAACCATCCCTCTCCAACTGATACACGGGGAATACAAGTGCGTGGTACTTCTTTGAATTTTAATTTTCTGTATAGAAAGGATTCCTATTAAACCACAAATGTACGTAAAATCTTACGTTCCAAAGTATACTACAGCTACTGCTACTATAGGCTTTATCAAGAAACGCGGGAGAAACTAAATAATACACTTAAATGCAGTTATTACAAATGGGTACTCGTGTAAAGTGAATGTATGATAAGAGTTGAAAAATAAAATCCATCTGATAAAGACGACATATCGCTGTTGGCAAAACAAACTCGTAAGTTAAACTGTAATAGATTTTAGCTCTAATGGCGATCCTTCTCGTGTGTATTTGCTTTTACTTATATGATTAGTATTAAGTCGTAAATGAGGATCGTTGACACTTGTCGCCATATCTGAAATCCACAGAAAAATTACTTTCGAGAAATAAAAAACGCCTTTTGTAAAATTTATGTACCTTTTGTTAACACAACCTTTAAACCAAAATACCGCATTCTTGTATTCATAGATATTAGGAATTTTTTTATGTGCTTAAATGGGAATCCCATAGAATTTTATAGTTTTTGGAGATTTTATAAGAGATAAAAACTGATACGATTATTTTCTAGTATAGACTAATATATTAGAACAGATTTTGTTAGGTTTATAGTGTTGTATAACTGGTATATTGAGCACAAGAGCACCATAGCCATATATATTTCAGTTTGTAAATAATTAAGTAGTAATAGTTTGTATGAAATACGGTTCATTAAATAGATCTATTGATAGAACAAAGGCTGCCCTTGTTGGCAGAAATGTGACTATTATAACTTCAGGTGCAATAACATAATATACACATACTAGATTCTATATACAATATATAGTACAGGGTTAAATACATCTAAATAGAGAATAACAGGTATCACTTTACTTGATCCTGAGTTGAGTAAAAGAAAAATAAAAGAGGACTCCAAGCTAAGGACTAGAAAGAAACATAATACAGGGCACGGGTACGTATTTACACAGAACACAACTAACTGCAGAGCAGATACTATCATCTAACTAAGG